>JAAWXA010000734.1:0-20078 GCA_038090715.1 Florisuga fusca | reverse complement strand
GAGCTGATGTGCACTACCCCTAATGCTCAGTAATTCATGCACAATTAACTTCCACCACAAGTTTTTTTATTAGCTGCCTCACAATAATTGGTCAAATTGTGTGTGTGTAGCAGTAATATAGAAATGTTACCATTATATTTTAATTACTTAATATAAAGCAGGCAGCAAATATAGAGTTAGTCAATTGCCTATATTTTGTGATTTAATGTAATTTTTACTGCAGAATTGCACATGAAAAGAATAGAACATGTAGACCACATAGCAGTGCTATGTAGCATTCTGGTATCACTTCTTTGGAGAACATCTCTTTCCCTTACTATCTAACTGCAGTCTCTCAAATTTCTTTAAGTATTTCTCACTCACACAAAATTTCTTTTTTAATTACATGACCTAAAGTACTGGTTTTGCCTTTTAGAAATATTTTGTACTAAAATTTAATGTAAGTTGTTTTTCTTCTCACTTTATCAAATCTTTACCTTACACGTGTTACACTTTTGGAGCTCAGGAATGTACTGGAGTACAGCTCATACTGTTACAAGGTAGAAAACTAATGTCTCTATAAGTATTTCCCATTGATTAACTAAATAGCCTGGTTATAGAATATGAATTTTGCTGAGGAACAGGGAACTAAAATCTTTGTCAGGTTAATACTTTAAGATCCTTAATCTGCTTTGTGAGTGCGTGCTTGAAAATGTGAAAAGGATATACAAACTATGGATGTAGAAATATGCATGTTCAGACGACATCCAGATTAAATTGAAGAACCAGGAAGGTGAGCATGGGAGAGTCTTAAACCAAGGAAAAAGCACTGGCTGGGGTTTGTACTAGGATTGTGCTGCAGAAGCAGACAGAAAAGAGGTCATCTGATCTTTTGAGTTTATAGCTGTTTAAATGAATTAAGAATGTATCTAGTAAATATTCACTCATTAACTTTTTTGTACAAAACTATTAAAACAGGCATGAACTTCCTGTATCAGTATCAGAAGTAGCTGTCTCCTCTCAATTACTGAGGAAAGCAATAGGAATTTATAGCATTTTGTATTTCCCAGGATGAATGTGGAAATATCTTTTAACTTTGTACCGGAAGAATCAAATGGAGCCACAACAACCCCTACTATAAGAACTGGTTCCACTATGGACTCATAAACAATTTCCTGGCTATACTCAACACAAACTGAAATTCAGAAATTAAGGTAACTAAGAAGCACTAAGAAACATTGCCTCTGACAATATATTGCTCATTCGAGTTTTTAATTTGTGTTTTACATTCTATTTATATTAAATCTCACTGCAACTAAGTGATTGCTCCACGTAGCTTAAAAGTCAATAGCACACGGTTCAAACAGTCCTGAGAACCTGCTTTCAAGATTCTCATACAGGCCCTTTTTTCCTTTTCCCCAGTTTCTAAAGCTTTTCTAGTAATCAAACTGACCAGTCCACAATCCATCAATTACAAATATGTGGAAGTATCTTAGAAAGCTAATATTTTTTAGTAGATTGATGCTAATTCAAGTTTGTGATGTGCTGCTTCAGCATTCATTTAATATCAATAAATTAATATATAAAATAGTCAAAGTAAGTTGCTTCCTACATCCCAGCCAGGTTTTGAGGATTCCCTCAAAATCAGGAGGAATCTTTCTTTCTCCAGATGAAATCTATGAAGCTTACTTTTAAAAATATTAATTACTTCTGATATACTAAACTATAATCCTAATTTTTCACTAGTTCTCAACAAAGTGTCTTAAAAAGGTGAATTACTGCTAGCAGATACTACAGTGGCTATTAACTGCTTGTTTAATTTCTTCCCTCTTATGTTTCAGCATTTTAAATTCTGCATCTTCACTTTTAATTTTGCATAAGATAGCATTAGTGTTGTATAGCCACAGATAGAATGAATTCTCTTTTCTGAGTTAACATAATCAATATGGCTCTGATTTTTTTGTGATTAAAATGTTATTCATATTGTATAACAAAGTGAGATTGTTATTATTTTTTTAAAATACATCAATACCTTGGCTAATTACATGACATTTTCTTCAGAAATAAACCAAATCCTCCTCGCTGATCTAATGCACTTTGTCTTATGGAAAAGTGAATGTTCATATTATGAGGACAAAACAAAATGCTAAAGTATATTTTTAGAAAGTATAAGGATTTCAGTTTCAAATTTTTCTTTTATGAATGTTCAGAATAGAATATGATTACTATGAAGAATTCTATAAAATGACATTCCTAAGGGAAGGATTTTGCTTTATTATATGTTTTAAGACAAAGTTCCTAGGTCTTATCTAAAGGGATTTTTACTATTTTACTTTTTAAGCAAAGATATAATAACGTTCCGTAGTGTTTGAGTGAATTAATATTTTAATGTGGAAAAGAATTCTGTTACAGAATTTATTGACAACTAAATGCAAAATATTTTTATTTTGTTTGAAGAAAATTGCTTGTTTCATGGGGATATACTCTCTGGCCCTCCAGCAGTTCCAAGAAAAGTCTATGGGAAAAACTTCTGGATGGTTTTGTATTATGATTTTTCTCCTAACTTTGTGTTTATTGCTGAGATTTTTTATTTTTACCTTCTCTTATTATTATTATTTTTATTTTTTACTTATGACAGCTAGTCTTATAATTCAACCTGAAGCTTTCAGGGGAGAAATTCTAAGGAGAAAGACTAGTGTGTGGGCTGAGAAATGAAGTCAGACAGGTAATTGCTTTCAGGCAAGCAGTTCAGATCCTAAGATTACTTCACAGTTCACCATGAGGAAATAAACAGTTTTTTAGAACTTAAAAGAGCTACGCTTACAGTGTTGGAATAGACTGTGTGGAAGCAAGAGATACAAACGTAGCATTGATAGCGACATGGCAATTAAGTTTTATTTTAGTTTCAGCGTAATGGTGACAATGTAGGTAACAAAGAACTGTTATTTTGTTTTTGTCTTCTTTTTTTTTTTTTTTTCTTTTTTTTTGGGGGGGGAGAGGGGAGGAAGGGGTGAGTAATGGAGATAGAATGAAGAAAATAAGTTTGTTTGCTTTTTACATCGTTTATTTTAGGGAATTCTACCTTGAAAGCAGTTTCTGAGAATCCAGATGAACTGGGTCATGTCCTTAATTTTCACTTCCAAATCCCCCATCTCCCTCACAATTTCCAGAGCAGTAGACTCCTTCCCAGCTGCAAAACAAGTAGCTAGGAAGTCTAGCATTTCCAAATATTCAGTCTGTGATCAGGAGTGTCTCCCAAACAGAACTGATAACAAGCTATACAGACACATTGTTAACCAGCCAGAGTGATGAGATGGTAAACTGCCAGCCAGCTCAGTACTTATCCTGACTGCTGGTTTATCATTTTCCAGTGTCTCCTCATATGTTTCCTTCCCATGTTTTCTTCGTTGGATCCTTTCAATTCTCATGTTTGGTGTTTGTTTGTTTGTTTGTTTGTTTTCTCTGCTTTGGTTTTTTTTCCAGAGCTTTAACCCCTATTACACTATTTTTTCTAGTCTTCTATGCAAGAGTTCCTGTGTATTTTCCCTCTCTATTTTCTGACTCTCTTCAGCATTCTTTGTAACCCTCATTCCAATATTTTAAAAATCTCTTTGCCTTTTAAGTTGTGAATCTGAACCAGGCTCTTGCCAATTTTTCTTGGTTTTCCTGCCATAAGAATTTGTGCATGTTTTCCCTTTCCCTTTCCCTTTCCCTTTCCCTTTCCCTGTCTCCCTCATTCTCCCAGCTCTGGAAAAAAAACTTTCTCCTGATTCTTCTGACTTATTTCTTCCCTCTTCAGGATATGTCATGGGCTCTGTGAAATGTTCTTTCCTCCTGTTTTGCTATTTTTTCTACACAGGTAGAGTGTTATTTAGGATACCAGTGTCTTAAATTTCACTGGGAGGATGATGGGCCATTAGAAAGTTCTGAGATCTTCAGGTAATTGTACATACCCTTGTTAGGGTGTTAAATCCTTAATAACCATGTTAATTACTTTTCCTCTTCTGATTTTCTTTTATGGTAATGAAAGCCTATCCACCTATTCCTCCATTGTTTTGGTGTTCCTTCAGTTACCCTGCTCTGCTAAATACTGTCCTTATTCTATTTTTTTCTGTCCTTAACCCTTTTATTCCCCATGTTTTCTTCAAAACTTCAAGTTGATGTTTTGTTTTTTTTTGGTTTTTTTCATTATAACAGCAATGGTACAAGGCCAAAACATAGTCTAATCTTCTTTAAATAAATTTTAAAATTTATTCTGATACTTTGTTATCACCACAGTTCTTTTGTAATTGAAATTGTGTTATAATTGATACTCAGAATACATTATAATTCTATTTTTGTCCAAGTATTGCTGAAAAGTTCCATGGGCAATAGGAAAATGAGAGAAAAAAAGACCCTCAGAAAGTACTTAATAAACCAACAACAAACCTCCTCAGCTGTTAAGCCACCATTACCAAGTGCTCTGTCATTAAGAAATTGACTAAACCCTTGTTTCTCTCCATCAGAACAGAAGCTGTAAACTCTGTCTGCTATAAAAGTAAGATGTGGGTGTTTTGGTGGGCTGAGCATGAGGGATTTATTTATCCAGTAGTTTTTTCATTTTTAGAACGCTATTTAAGGTTGAAAAGTTCACTCAACATATGTTTAGCACTTGAAATACGGGCATCACATTTTCTCAGACTTCACACAAGACCATAGCTTCTTTATTAGAGTTTCAAATAACTGTTTGGGGTAGGGTTTTTTGCAACATTCCTGCAACATTGGAGACAAATTTACTTTCTGCCCCGCAAGTTCTCTCACATTTTAAGTGCTTCCATCTGTCACAATGATGCACTTTTTTTTCCTGAAGATTAGCTTCTTCTTTTTCTTTTTGTCTTTCATATGCCTCTTTTGTCATAAATAGGAAAATATAGAATTATTTTCTTTTGAAAATCTTGCTTTAGGTATTCCTTCTATCCTTTTGCTGAATTACAGGTAGTTTATAGATTTTTTTCAGCATCTCTGCAGGCTGTTCTCTCGTTTCATCTCACAAGCTAAATGGTATAGAAATTTATTATTCCATTTACTGCGTGCTCAAAGTGTTCTCACTTGGCCATATGCAGTACCTAGGTGACAGATCTGAGAGGGCTGTCTGTATATAGCATACACTGAAGGCTGATCGCACAATCAAAAATTAGTTTATTGCTAGTGAAAAATTAGCATATATGATTTAAACCAGTAATTGAGAAGTATGGATTACAATTTTTTTTATTATTATTTTTATTTTTATATTTCATGGAGATTCTGTATGGTTGAAAATTTTAGAAGAAAAATATAGTTGAGATCTTGAATCTCTTGGCAACTACCAATCTCCTAGCACTTTAGAGGAACGTGATTATTTACTCTACTTTAATGGAAATAATAGCTTGCCTATTTGAATAGACTTTAAAAATATTGTTTATGCCATGTTACTATTAAGTACTGTTTAGCATACTGCTGTTCTTTGAATACTGTCAGTTTTGAATGACAGATCATAATTTAAAAACAAGTATTTATAAAGATAAGTTTTTTTTAATTAAACATGTATTTAGAGTGGGAAGTTTTTAAACTTTATGTTTCTAATTCTTAAAAAAGGCCTTTGCATTAGTATTTAAGAGAAAAATCCAATAGTCTCTTTGTAGATGAATCTCCCTTTCAAAAAGTTATTACTCAGTTTAGCTATCAAAATCTCTGAAAATCTACTATTGTATACTATATCTATTATATATATATCTAACACTATATAAATCTAATATAATGATCTCATGAAGAATAACTCTGCACAATATTTACTGAAATTATGTCAAAGTAAGCTATGTGATTCAACAGTTTGTATTCAAAAAGTTATGGGTTCATAACATTTGCCTAAGGTTTAAAATTTTGCATATTTTAACAAACCTCTGTTTTGAATATGTGTCTAATAATAATGGGCTTTTTGGGTCTTGTTCGGCAATGATTGCTATGTATGGTAACACTGGAATTTGCATGGTTCTTTGATATTTCCATCATATTTTTTAGGTAAAATATACATTGTAGAGACAATAAATTAACAACAATGACTTGAAATTCCTTGTTCCTGTTTGTAAAAATGTTTATGACTTAATATTTTACTGAACTGCAAAAAATTATTTGTGCAATTCCAATTTTATGTATATATTAACATTATTTGTCTACATTTAATCTGAGAACATTTTAAATGCATTGTACTTCATTCTATTAGATTCATTTAATCAGAAATCTGACATTCATGTCTAGAGCTTTGGCCATCATCTGTATAAAGATGTTCTGAGACCATACACAAGACAGACTGAGACCTAGAGCTATAGTTTCTGTTGCATAAATATTGCAAGTCGTCGAATCTGAGTTTTTCAGGGAACAGTGGTCTCATGAATCTGGATTGACATAATGTGCTGATACCTTTCTGAGCTGACCACTGTGACAGCTTTCCCTGTTTTTGTATGCACGTTGTGAAGCAACCCCAGGCTTTTTTGATGATTCTTCTGTCTCTTGTGAAGCCACAGGCTTTTAATGATGAGATTAGATAGAGCTGTTATGAGAGTTTTGACTGGGAGTTTTGGGAGCCCTGTGACTGATTTATTTTCAGCAGTATCTTAAACAGGCTACATTTGAGCTGCAAGTGTAAGCCATCGGAATTATATTCAAGTATATCTATTTTATCTGCTAGGTTTCACTCTCACAAGATTATGACATTATTTTTTTGCGAATATTACATTTGGAGAAGCTATTAGAAACATGGTCATATAAACTTCTTGTTTAAGGTAGTTCACTCAACATAAATTATTTTTTCTGATTCCATGTGTAGTGAGCAGAAGATAATTATAATAGCATAGAGGTGACTCTGTAGCTCTGTGATGGGCATTAAACATTGAGAACATTATGAGAAAACCATGGAAGTTCTCTGTGTATTTATGGTGAAAGCTACTTATTCAAGAAGACAAAGAGGACCTTATTTTTAAGAACTATATTACTCACTTTATCTTCACAAGGTAAAGTTCATTTGCCTTAGTTACATTTCATGTTGGCATGGAATATTTACATTTCCTGATCAAACAACAGAAAAATTCAGTGATTTTTACAAGCAATTGTAAATTTACAAGCAATGCCTGGAGCCATGTTGTGCTCACTGATGACTTAAGTTTCCCATTAAGTTCACAAAACCAAAAGAATGCATTTCATGAGTGTGGATGCATACTTCAGAAAATAACTTTGAGGTTAGTATCACAGTCATAATTTTACAAACAAATTTTGTGTCTGAAGAGCTCTTGGTCAGTTTGGCAGAACTGCTAGAACTGAACTTGGCAGCCATGAAGAAGACCAGAATGAAGAGATATTTTTAAAAAGTTGAAATGTGTTTTGTGTTGTTTTGTTTTTAAATTGATATGTTATACTATTTCTGATTATCAGTCTCTGTCAACAGCAGCCGGGTAATGAGCCAGATGAAGCAAATTAACCATCTCTTATTGATTATCTTGTTTTGAGTATCATCTTCACATTTTCTTCTGAAATACATTTTATAAGAATCTAGGGGAGTATACTCATCCTAAAATGGTTATCCACTAGGAAAAGTGATACATTTTTTCTCTAGCTTACGGCAGTCATGCTTAAAGTGCAGAGAGCAGCTTCTGCTAGGGCAATGCAAGAAACAAGGTTCTGAATTTTTCTGTAGGAAAAAAACCCCAACACTTGTGAAAGGCAATCTAGTGGTTCCCAGCAAGCGTTGAGAATTTTTTGGTGGTCACTAGTAGGCTCTCTCCTTTTTCAGACATACAAAAGAAGAGCATACCCTCTGCACTATTAAAGTATTGGTTCTGGAGGACAGTGGGGGTAAGTGGAGTGCTTGCACTGTATCTTGACAGAAATTGACTTTTTTATGTGACTACAGTTAAACTTGGAAGACAAGAAAAATTTAAGAAATTGAAGCATTTGGTCCTTAGGCCAAGCCAAGTTTCATTGCTTTATGACCAGTAAGAAGAAGCAAGCTGTTGCTATTCCTGGGTAATTTCTCTAATAACAGTGTTTCCTAATAACATTCCTCTTACTTCCTCTTCTAGTGGCCCCTATGTCTATTGTCCCACAGCTGCTGCATTATGCTAATTTCCTGTATGAGTTAGGGATAGACTGAGAGTTATGAATTCTTCCTTATCTTACATGGGAAAGCATCTAATTTATTTGATGGACTTGATCAACTGTCATTACCTTATTTTATAACAGTAAAACTAGATGTCCAAAATCAGAAATATAGAGAGATTTTTTTTCATTCTAGGCTAATCTAATTTCTGACTAGGTTGTTAAAGCTGCTTCTGTGTCCTGTTCTTCTGACCATGCTGAACTACATCCTATCTATCTCAGAAGTAACCACAAAATCTGTGTATTTACATAACCTGGCCTTTATATCTCCAGTTGGTTTTCACCACAAGCTGGAATGTGTAATGGTCATCCCTTCTCTGCTCTAGTTTACAGATCTCTAAATTGTAATTTTATTTGGAAAAACAGCTCTTCACATCTGTGAAGAGGAGGTAAAAGTAGCTTTCAGTTGTTGCTATGAGGAAGGTAAATACCATAGTAATGTATAAATTTTGTACTTTATCAATTAATCTGACACTATACTTGAATATTTGGCACTATTCAAAGACAAAATATTTTAAAAATGGCCGTGGTTGGGTAAAAACCCCTCTAGCCATTATTATCTGGGACTAAGTATATTGTCCTAGTAAGCAGAGTAAATTTCTGGGAGCCTTAAAGATGTGGGATATTAGGGAAGGAAACGCAAGGAAGGACTCAATGTAGCGAAATAAATATTTATACCATGAACATAAAACATTTAAGTTCTTTTTCAGATGTTTTACTCACTGTGCCTGTTAAATTATAGCCCAACATACTTATTGAGCTCTCCATACTTCAATACCGAGAAGATAAAGATTACTTTGAGAATAATTTTAGTATTAAACAATGTCATAAAATACCATTGTCTTTATTATGCTTGTCAGAAGTTTTTTCTGAGATAATGTGTAAAGACTCAAGGTAGTAATAAATCAAAACAAAATTCAATTAAAACTTTTAGAAATGAAATGATATGCATTTTATAAATTATGTCAAAATCAACTTTTACTGTGAAGTTGCTCATTATATATTTTCATTTTAGAGGAAGTAATGATGTGAATTTCACTTTTTCTGTGGAAAAATACATTCCAATTTGCACAAATGGAATAATTTTTATAGGAGATAAGCAACAGTATTCCATTAAACTTTTAGGAATCAGTCTACTTGCCAGCTGAGAAATGGTAAGCAATGTTTAGAAGTTTTGTACATATGAAGTTGACTGTGGCCCAATAAATGTTCAGTCATATTATTAAAGCTAATTAGTTATAAATAACCAGGGATAAAAAACTCTGAGATCTTCAGTTTTTAAGGAAATAAAGAATACAAAATGTCTCAAAGGGCAAAAAGGAGATGATAAATGAAACATTATTTTTTACCCAAATTGCATAATGAGTAAAACAACTGCAGACATAGGGTAAAGCTGGTGTTAAAAAACCCCCCAAAATATAAACACCTTTGGGTTTTTTTCAGACCAGAAGATGAAAACTGTAAAATATTCCTGTGATAAAAGACTTTCCATGTCATAATGTATAAGCACGTAGAATTAAAGATTTTATTTATGATACAGTCCTAAGAGTAAATCTTACATCAGGTATTGGTGAGATATTGAAAAGAAATCACATTAACTGAACTTCATTAATAAAAGTTTATTAATTTTACTGTAATACTGGACTTCCAGAATTATCATTAAAATATACCATTGTGGCCAAAAAACAACAACAAAAAAGAAGTGCTTTTATTTTTTATCAAATATATGTTGGTGATAAATGTATTAATGTAATATGGCAAAAAGTGGCTACTGCCTCACAGAACCAAAAATAAACTTCTATATTAGTTTGGAGATTTCTCAGATGGAAAAATTCTACAGTGTGTGTGAAGTCAGGGTTCATCAATTCTGTAGGACTGTTTGTTCTAATAGAAAAGAAAAAGTAAGGGGTGAATTTTCACAGTCAAGCAAGCAAACGTGGTGCTTTAAGATTCTAATTTCTTCTATTCTGCCTCTAGTAGTGTTTTTAGTTCTTGCTCTAACTTCTGCACAGACCATAGCACTCAAAGCTCAGTATTGTCTACTAGCCAGAACTACCTTGAAGGCACAGGCAAATAAACTGCAGCATTTTCCCTTGTGTAGCATTAGCTGGGCAGTTTTCAGAATTTATAACTGCTCTCTCATGCCCCAGGGCAACTGAGGACTGGGGATCCGGATAGAGTGAGCTGTAGGAAGGAAAGAATTAAAAAACTACCATTCAGAGCCTCTGTGACCCTTGTATCTTCCTTATGCCCTGTGTTTGTGCTAACACTACTCCAACTACTCTTGTCAACAGGACGAGGGTAGAGGAAATAACCTCTGCCCAAAGGAGGTCATCTATAGAGGGCTGCCTCTCCTCTGTTGTATAGCTACAGTGAAACAGGGATCTCAGCCTCCCCTGTGCTCAAGCTATGGAAAAATTTAGACAGGCTTCTCATGAGTTCTGTTTCAAGAAGTGAAAATACAGTCTTTAGGTAGCCCATGGTCTACATAGTTAAGCTGAATATGAATACATTGAACACCGGATGAGGAGGAAAACACACAAGTAGTTCACATTCACACATCACATGAAACAGACAACAGTAATGAAAAAGGCTATCTAACAATTCAGTGTTTTATAATTAAAACCAGGGACAGTTGTATAAATTTTATGCCTGATGCTTACTCAGTCCTCGCAGAGATTTTTCAAATCTTGTGTTAAAAAAATCAATCTTACACAGAAGAATAAAGGTGTATGGAAGCATTCCTGCAGATCTCATTTGGTGCCTGATCTATGAGATTATTCCTCTTAATCTCGCTGTCAGAACGTTTTTCCTACTATTACCTTTAACATGACCTCTAAGGTTCTATTAAGCACATACTGAAATTTATTTTAATCGTTACAGCATAGAGGAGAACATTTTGATAAACTGCAGATAATCCTTCTTTGTTCCTATGTAAGAATATGATAGTCTGCTTCATTTAATACACTCTGCTTTTCTATAACAGTCTTTTTAAGGAATGTAATTAAGATTAGTGACTAGCTTTTTCTAAGGAAGAAAATGTAAACTGCACGCACGTTTAGAGAAGGAAGCAACAAAAAGAGGTTTTATTGCCTGGTCTTTTTCTAATTGCAACATTTTATGGCTTTTTATGTGTTAATATATTGTGTGCTTTCTTTTTCTTCAACATTAGCTGTTTTAGCATCCTGCCACAGTAATGGCTCTTATGGCAAATGGTAGCATAAGTGAAAAATAAAGTAAGCATTATTTTTTTTGTTATGAAACAAAGATAAAGTAAGCAAAGAAAACAAAAAATCCCTTGGGCCCATCCTAAAGCTTTTCCTTTTTGTATGTACTTCAAATCTATAGATTTTTCTAGGTATCTAAACAAGAACAGTCTAATGAATAAGAAGCTTTTTAGAGTTCAGTACTAGGTGAGTCATAGTTCTGAATAATACAAAACTATAGGATCAAATAACTTCCTTCCTACACTGGGAATTAAAAAGGGAATAAAGAAAGAAAACTGACCTTCTCATTTTACTGTATTTGCATATGAAGAAAACATATATATCCTTTTATAGTCTTCCTCCCTGTGAATCTGTAGAAATCCCATAAATTAGATTACTGCCTTTAAGCAGAGAGTAAGCAGAGAGCTTAAGGAAAATAGATAAAGGAAGAATCCTTAACAACAATTTTGGCTTCTGACCTCAGTATTTAAAGGAAATGTTCCCCAAACAGCTGTTAGCTAGGAGGAAATTCAAAGATCAAAAGGCTGAAACTTATGAAGCTGATCAACTGTTATGTGATAGTCACAGAGATTTTGTGACATCTTAAAATCTCAGACGGGTTTAAATAAACCCGCACAGACCACCTGGAAAAACCTCTCAGTTCTGACAGGAAATATAAGAACAAAATATGATGAAATTTCACTTCCACCTCCATTCTTTAGGGAACAATTATTAACAAGCTATGTTCAGTCTATATCACAGGATACTTCTTGAACATTTCAGATGACATCTGTTATCTTTTAAAGTTCTAAAACTTTTTAAGTAATATGTACATCAATATTTTTTTTTTTAAAGGACACTACTTGTGTCAAAAAAAAGAGAATAATGACTGCATATCAAGGGGAGATAAGGACAAAAATTTAAAGTTTGAATGGTCTTGTCAAATCCCGTGTGAACAGAGCTTTTCAAAAAGCATTGAGATTGTCTAACAGATTGTTGTTCTCCTAACAACATAGTACTTTTCAGGACAAGATAATATGAGCAAAAGAGAGATGAAGTCCTTGGGAATTGGATTAGAGGTTAAAAAAATTTTAAAAATGGACCTGGCTGATATTATTTGCCTTCTAAAGTGATGACCAGTTTGGTCTTGGACTAAACACTTCAATAAAAGATCCATCATTTGCTATTTGTAATCCAGCATCCCTTATTATGGAATAGTTATTTTCACCAGAGGGTATGCTTTAAAGCCATTACTGGTAACTTGAATTAATATTAATATAGGTTGTTCTCAATATTTTCATTAGTGTTACACTACATAAGGGCTAATAAAACTAATTCTATAGTACTAAAGGCTGAATGAACCATTACAAGACAATGTATACTTCTCCCAGCTGATGCTTCTGAACTATGGATTTCCTCCTCCTTGAACTGGTGCAGTAATTAATATGGCAGTGTGGTGACATAGCTGTAGGAACTGAATAAAAATGAGATTTTTAAATTTTTTTTTTTTTTTTTTAATGGTATTTTCTTACCCAGAAACAGTGTTCTGAGTGAGGTCCCTGAATGGCTGCCTGTGAACCTGTGCTGGTAGCAGTTGAGGAGCACTGCTCATTTTTCCTAGTCTTAGGACTGCTTAAAGGGACTCTGAAACTTTGCCTTGGAGGTGCAGTTTAACACTGCACGTAAGCTAGTGGAACTGCAAGCTGCTGCTGAAAGCAGGATATGGGTGGTCATGTCTAGATATATGATATAGCCTGACATCACTTAGATTAAATGTATCAAATTCTGCTTTGTTCCCAGAACTCCCTATACACATCAGTGAAGCTGTATGAAGTTAAAAGCTGCAGTGCAGTTTCTTTGACCTCAGATTTTTAAGGGCCAAAGTCTATTATGTCCATTTTAGCTGTTACTTGCAATAACACGTAATGTGTAGAAAATGCAGTTTACAGCTGAGGTTTGAAGGAGAATTTTTTGATAAAACTAATGAAATTTTGACAAGTGAGATGAGAGTATCTGGCTGAACTTAAGGAGAGCAAGAGCAAGTAAAGTCAGAGACATGTTTTGTTGCATGGTAGTAACAACAACTTGTCTCCAGAATTATCTGAATCCAGTTTGAACTTTGAAGAGGTTAATTTAAATCCACTAGAAGGTAAAGAAAGGAGATTTATCTTTAGTGCTTAAAGTTTCCTCATTTTTATGGCTATGAAGAAAGTAATAAATGACATGTTACGTGAGGGATCTGCTTGGATACCTCACAGAGCTAGAAATGAGAGATTTCACTAAGAAAAGAGAAAGGGGAGTGAAAAGAATTGGTTGTGTAAATTATAGAAAATATTTATTTCCTCACCTAGAGCATCAGAATATAAGAGTTAGGCTGAAACACTTAATCAAGTATGTCCACCTCCATGTAATATCAAAAAATTTCAGGGGAATCTGACAGAGCTATCTGATTAAAATGCTTGTATGTACAGACAGAAGAGTGGAGGAATTTTACCTGATTTTTGTTGTTGTTCCCTAGCAATGTCTATTCACTAGTAGTTATTATTGTATGATTTGCAAGTAACTGTAGGTGACTTATGAAATTTCAAATAGTTTTGATAATATGTAAAATAATCAAATGAATAAGACCTGCAACACATTAATGTCTTAGAATCCCTTCAAACTAATTAAAATACTTAACCTCAGAGGCTGTTTTTATTGATTACATACTTTTAAATACAGATTTTCTCTGAAGTATCATCATTTCAATATGCTTAATTATGGTTCAAATGGAAGCAAGAATTTTCTTTATTAAATGTTTTTCAAAGTGGGTAAAGGCAGCTGCCAATCTAAGGAAAAGGACTTGTTTAGCCAAGTACACCAGCTTGTTATTTCTATAAACTTGCAGACTTCTATGTATGGGTGCCTTTAAAGCATCTGATTAGCATTTGACATGCTGGACTTGAAACATTAGACAAAAAAAAAAAATTAGTAGAAAAAGAGAAAAGAAAATCAGTAGATGCATACATTCAACACTGGAGAATGTAACCTTAAAAATATAAAGGGTTTTCCTGGTTTTTGTTTGTTTGTTTGTTTGTTAGTTTTCCAGGAACTATATCAGAGGAAGAAGGCTTTAATGTTCTTGAGGAGAAATTATCCCATGCCCTTTTTCCCTGAGAGGTACAACTCAGCATTTGTATGAAATTGAAGCTATCTTCATTTAACACTGATTCTATCAGGTAGGACTCAATGAACCCGTGATAGAACATAAGATGCCTGAGGATGTAGATCATATGCTCATTGAAGAGAAAAAAAGGGGTAAAAGCCATTCCTGGCTTAACAAATACAATTTCAAATATATAATAATTTCAGCTGGCATTTACCAAAGTATTTGCAAAAAAGAAAGAATAATTTTAAACTTCACTTAAAAGCATTTAAACTTTAAATGCTTCCCCAAGGCTTAAAAAAAAACACCCACTTCTTTATTTTTTAATGATTTACCAGACATAACACACTTTGACATCTTGAGAGCCTTTGGTTGTCACACACTTTTATCCCAAATGCTAGTTTGACACTTCACTGGATGTTCTCTGGATATGATCTGAAAGCAACTATACCTAATCAAAGTTTCATAATGCTATTGAATTTGGTTCATTGCCCAAATGCTATGTGGTGTAATGTAAACAAAAGTATGTGGTATGATTATTGTAAGTCACTTAGAGATGTTAACACCTTGATTCCATAAAGTATTGAAAGAAATGAGCTTGAGTCTCAAGACCTGATAAATGAGAATGGACACCTACCTGTATGATTAAATCAATTATATTCTTAAGTACTTTTCAGAATCAGAGCCAGCATGGACAGCACTCAGCACCATTCTACACATAAGCAATTTTGTATTGTCTTTTTAAAGTTTATACAGTTATATTTTCTTACATCAAGGCACATCTGACTGTTTGTATATCTTAGTCTGACGCAGTTTAAGAATAATTAAAGCATCTTTCCAGGTCATTCAACTGGCTACACTGGTGTATGGTTAGTCATGCAAGCATTTTGTTTTGTTTTTTCCAAAACAGCTTTAGAAGCTCTTCTGTCATTGACTTCCTTGCCAGAATAGCTTTTTTCCCCTCTGCTTCCCATCTCCTTTCCATCTTTATATCTCATCACAAGGTAAACCAGATAGACCTAAGGGACAGTTAGTAATGACTGTAATGTTATCCCATACAACTTAAAAGTACCCGATTTTATACCAAAACCACCTATACTTTTGTCAAAATACATATTTTCACTGTATGGCAGGTTCCTTGTTAAACTTAGGAGAACTTTATTTCACAATTTTCCACCCCTGTCTATTAAAAAATATTTCTACATGTTTCTGTGTACTTTATTCTTTGCTTCAAAAGGGATGGGAACATACTGAAACTGATATTTAAATGAAATAGTTACTACATTCTGGAGTAAATACTGCATATTATGAGAATGTTCTTAGGATAGCAGCAATTTAATTCAGCTTAGACTTGCTGAAGTTTGGGTTTCTAATATAAACTGTCTTTCTAAACTCCTTTTGTAGTAACTGTTATAAGTACTGCTCCTCTACTCTGCAATTAATTTCACCTCTCTAAAAATCTTTCAGACTGTGTGTCATATTCTTTACATTCCTTTCTCCTACCACTGATTTTAGTGGAAACCTGATTATTAAACTACAGTACTGTAGCCACTGGTTGGCTAATACTAAATGAGCAGAATCACACCAACCAGTATTCAGCATTTGATATCCAGCAGTTAGTACTTCAAACAAGATTTAGTGCTTTTGTATTTAACTTTTGGATTTATTTTATACTTTTGCAAGTTTCAACACCAGTTGAAGAAAAGACGGCTGAGGGCAGGGCGGGTGTGGTTCAGGGACCTGGACCAGTGGCAAGTCATCAGTCTGCCTTCTCTTTCAAGGGCTGGATGTGTGGCTTCTCTCTCATGGGATGCTGCAATACAATCACTGCCAGAGTGATTGCAGAAAGGCAGGATTGGTTCCTCTGGGATGGAGATACCAACTTTTAAAATTGTGTTCTTTTGGCAAGTTCAGTTGTGTTTTGAGCCCTGCTTCATCGTCTCTTACAATTACTTGTTACCTGCTGTAAATACAGTGGCAACAAGCAATACTTCCAAAGAATGTATTAAATACAAATAAAAATTTCATATGAGTGTGCAAATGGATTAAGAAAAACAAAGAAAAAGATTCCTATAAGCATATGGTCACATCAGACAGCTAACACATGTCTAAATTATTTTCCACATCTCACTTTCCAAAGTGACAGTTAATATTTTGCAGTTACTGCCTTTTTTCTAGTCATCCACTCAGCCTTAATAGGACTGAGGTTTGAAGCATTTTTCCCATTGTAGTATTCAGTTTGCTTCAGGTCACAGGTTAGGACTTCTCCCACTCAAAATCACTGAGATACTTCTGCCTGCTCAAAATCAAACACAGACCACAGTGGTTGTCCTAAGTTTCCCATATGCTTGTTTTCCATTTGCTGAATATTCTACATTCTAATTGGTCCAGAAATTATGCCTACATATAACTTTTTTTTTTCTTTTTTTCTGACAAGGCCTGTTTCTTTCTCACTAATGGTATCTAAAATTGCTTAGTGTTTCACTAAATATGGGTTGTTTATGTTTACAGTATGATACAGTAAAATTCTTGAGAAATTTAAGAAAATTAATCATATAAATTACTTCAGTTCAACCAGTGTACTAAAGTACATTTCTAGATTAAGAAGTTAAGTCACAAATGTTATTATACAGCATTAATACATAATTATATATATGAATTGATGTTCTGCTCTACATATTTTTTCACTGCATACGTTAATCTATTATTTTATATCCAAACACATAATTGTCTATTTATCTATATTTGAGACACAGAATCAGGAGGTCTGTCACAGTTTCAGTCCTGATGAAGCTTTGTTTCATATCATTAAAATAATTACCTAAATATTTATGGAAAATGGAATAGAAAAAAAGAGGCAGAAAACCCTGCTGTGTTAATGCTATATTACAAATTTCAGCTACACTTTTGCAGCCTCTTACAGACTATGCACAAGTAGGGTGACTGCTTGAACCTCTCCCTGTTGCACATTAAGGTCCTGCTCTCCAAACTGTTATGTCTTCATGTCTATAGGATCACTTCTGGCATCCCATCTGGAATGGTTACCAAAGTCTCTCCCCAGACTAGCACTGGGATTTAGTTGGCTCCCGGTTAGGTTAGGTGACCCCAGGGACAATTCTAATGAATGGGATAAGAAGGTTCTCAGAGGTCAGGCTGGGAGTGCTTGTACCAATGCTCCTGCAGTATTCCAGCAGACTATATGCCCTTTTGCTACAGCCTCTGCACAACGTATTACAGTTCCAGCATTACACTGTCAGAGCACAACTACTGCAGCCTATGGGACAATTCTCATTATCTTGGGTGTGTTATGAACAGATAATAAGGAATTTTAGCCAAGTCTGTAAAATAAATCTCATCCAAAGATAGCCACATAGTACCCAGAGGAGTAATGGACACTTGGGATTGTGAGCTTTTAGGTATCTCATATCTTACACCTAGAGTTAAAGTAGGGACAGAGAAGGGATTGATTTCATGAGAAGAACCTCTGATCATCTAAAGAACTAAAGCAGAGGGCTTTGCATTGCAGGAATAATGAGTATCCTTTGATATCATGACATGGTCAGAAAGAGAAAATCAAACATATTCATAGAGGTTACAACTAAGCAGAAATTAATAACTGGACAAATTTTTACAAAAAAATTATTAAGCAGATAAATGTGTGTCTGTCAAGAGACCTCTGAATCAGTAAACCAAAAGGTTTTTAAGATACCACATCACAAGTTGCTCTAGGTACTCATCATGCAAATGGAAGACATCACTATCATGAAAGCTACCGAGAGTAGAAAGGTCCACTAGACATGGGAACCCTGACAGAACAGTTAAAGGAACTCAGGCTGTAACTGCATGTGCATATCCTTAGCACAGCTTTTCTGTCACTTTATTAAAGAATAATCATCTCTGCCCAGGATCATGTGTAAGTAAATACAATGGCATCAGAACACATTGAGAAAATCCTTGGCAGTGGCCCAGGTAAAAGAAAGTTCTAGGAAAATCTATTTGTCCCTGTTGTATTGCTCTTCATACCAGCTTGCCTGGACAGCAGACCAAGAGCCTGTCTGTGCAGCCCAGGAAAAACTGTATTATCTGAAATCTAGGAGAGCCTGTCTACCTGAGCACATTCAATGAGCATTCTGGGAGGAGACCTCAGGTGGCATATGGATAAATATTTGAATTAGAGGCAGGCTCTGGAGGTGGTCATTCAGAGTACTGCAATACTCTAATCACAATACAAATGTATGGTTACAACTAATAATGGGCAGTCATGGGGACAAAAGAGGCCAGGACACCTTCTAGTACTGGCTGGGATGGCAGAGCACTCTCCATGGGCACAGAGGCATGGACTTTTACCTGATTCTGAGGACTTAGTTTGTGTTTAACAACAGGTGAAGTGTATGCCATACGAAGACAGAAACATAGTTTAGTCAGACCAAAGGATTTGCAAAAGAGGTGCTTTTGCAGTAATACTGTGTTTGTTGCAAAGAAAAAAACTGTCTGAATTGCCTTCAGTGTAGTTTAGCAACACTTTCCTTCATTGTCTTTTCTCTATTTCTTTTATAATAACTCCTTAAAGAAATATTTCTAGTTAAACTTTCTCATCTGGGTTCAGTTACAATCCCTAGCTCAGGCCATCTGTCATTTAGCTTATCTACTGTTGCTGATGAAACTGACCCCAGAAGTAAAACCCAAAGACTCTTAAACATTGGGGCATATGGCATCTGATTTTTATATCTCAAAGCAATCACTTCTTGTAGGTCATCTGGGTTATCTATTGTCCAGGTACCTTTCATTCGTATGCATATACTTAAGTACATGAATATTCCCTTAAAAAAAAAATTAAAAAATCAATCTTATTATCCACCTTACTCCCTTAAGGCACTATCTTTCCTATTTAGCATCACTTTGCCCTTGTAGACATCTATGTCTCCAAGAACCAAAGATCCTTCAAGCTGTCTTAACATGAAAGCGTAGTACTATGGAATTTTAAGGTTGATTTCAACCTTTGAAATGAACTGTTTTTGCCAAGATCCATAAAAGAATAGAAAGACAGCTTTTATGATTTAATATTATAATTCTATCAGAAACTCTTGAGTTTATTTGGCATGACTCCTCTTAAGTGGTCTTGTCTTAAAAGCACATTTGAACAATAAATTGATCCCAATGGCATTTTAAATCTTTGGGTTATCTGTTTCAGGTAAAAATTAAAACATACTATTATGTATCTGCCAAATAGAGTGCAGTGCTTCAGGCATTTCATCTAGTTGGAAAGTGGTATAAACAATATCTGTTTTGTAAATGCCTTCTTTAATGGAATGCTGAACAGTGTGTGTAAATGTTAATATAAAGGAATATAAAGCATATGGAGAATTATAACAAAATACACATGCAAGTTCATAATAGGTATTTCTGCAAAGAACTTGGTCTCAGAACTGGGAAATGGTACATTAAAAAAAAAAAAAAGTAATTTTTCTACTCCTTTGTGTTTTGTTTTACTTCTTTTCGGTCCCACTAAATTTTTCTGTCCTATTTTTGAGATGGTTCATCTTCTCGTATAATCATATTGGAATGTTATCATTTTAGGGCTG
>JAAWXA010000733.1:0-20103 GCA_038090715.1 Florisuga fusca | reverse complement strand
CAAGAAACAGGGTTTTGCTTTCCTTTCATGTTTAACAGCATACCCTATATAAATACACAGTTCTGAAAGGGATATTAAATGGCATCTATACAGTTATGTATGAAAGCAACTGCAGTCTAAACTAATGCCAAGAGGTAATGACAGCCTAATTGGCTTGGCTTGTTTGGCGCGTAATAAATGTTTTTACAATGGTTCATAGCAGATGAGGAGTCAGAAAACAAATTTCTGCAAGTTGTGGAGAAATTACTATAAAACAGTAAAACACAGCCTGTTAAGGCCTTCTTAAAATTGGTTTCATATTCTACCATCTGTAATGTTAATATTTCAGAAGACAATTATCTGAGCTGTAAATGCTATTTGTCTGATGGACAAACTTCTTTCTCTCATATTTACATGACATTTCAATAAACACCTTACAACAGTATACAACAGTGGTTAAAAATTATGTACTCCGAGGACTGAGTTAATTTTCCAACATGAATACTACAACCATTATCAATTTCATAAGATGCGTCACTTTTTTTCTTTTTCTTAAGGGCTCAGCATTGAACGAAGAAAAAAAACTGTGCAACCTCTATGAGATGTTTTTCTGTGAGCTAAAAACCTGAGTCACAAAGAGTGGTGACCTGTCCCTGTAACTTGCTGATTGCACAGGACAAGTTCCATATACTTAGGGCTTACTTTTCTAGATGTAACCTGTTCAAAAACCTAAGGACTTTGATAAAATCTGTATAACTGAAAAAGATATAAAGAAAAATAATGTTAACAGATTTTTAGAAGGAGAGCTAGAGGTAATTCTGTTGCCAGGGAACAAACAGCACATAGAGTTAACACAAGTTATACAAGCCTTAAAAAATAACAGAACAAGACACTGCTGTTATTGACCTGAAATCCTTTAAGAGCTAATAAATTTGCTGCAATCACTGGCTCCCCCATACAACTTTTTTAACTGTGTAAAAGATTCAGATGGTGTTAAAATAAGTACCTTTATTGACAGGATATCCTACATTATATTCAAAAGTGTTTTGCTATAGAAGATTGGAAAAGCAACGTGAATTGCACAGAACATGAGCAGAAAGTGGAAATATATGCCATAAACTTCATGCTAATGGATCATTTCTGGATTCCTTTTCATGACATTGTAGCCCTAGAGGTACTCTAAGGAGATTTAAAGGAGAAGACAGCATTGTGGGACACTATTGCTATATACAGTGTCTGAGAGGTTTTTCCATTAAAAGCAGAGAGTATCATACAACTCTGCCCAACTTCCCAGAAAAGGAAGATCGATTTATTTTTCTCTATTTTCAGCCATTTCCTGTGTCCCAAGGGAGTTCTAACTACACAGAGGGAGAAAATGGCTGGAGAAAACATCAGAAATAAGAGTTACAGCTAAATATAAATTGCATTTAGTAAAAATAAAGAAACTAACTGCAATCTCAAGATAGAAAACTTGGCACTCATGAGTTTTAGCATAGAAATCCTTCTGTCCTGATGGTTGTTTACAATAGTTCAAGCATGTATTAAATAACTGCAGTAATTAAAAAACTTCATTCAATTAGGACAAACTTCACACACTGTAAGATAGCAGTTGACAATTGAAAACAATATTAAAAATACATTGATTCTAACTGATATTTTTTTTCTATAGCACACAGTGTCCCTAAACTTTACAGCTAGCATTTTAAGGGCATCTAATTTAAAGAATTTAGGTAGCCGTCCTTAGGAATCAATACATTTGTATGGCAGTAGTCCGTGTATATTTGATGAACAATAATTTTCCTTAAGATCCAATCATTTCTACAAAGTCAATGATTCACAGATTTTTAATTTTATTTGGTGGTCTTTGGGGAATCTTCAAGTTTGCTTTCTTTTTGTGTTTACGGCTCATGTTAGATAAAGAGCAGTTCCTCTTCATTTCTGTAACCCTATAATTTTCATCAAGTGTAGCTAGGATTGTTTCTTTTTCAAAGTGATGGTGAAACAATAAAAAGGGATGAATAAGTGTAAATTACATTTTACCCTTAAGTTTATTGTTATTTTGTTTTATGCTGGGTATATCCATTTGAGAATGCCAGATAGACTTAAAATCACCAATAACACTCATCAATTTAATTGAACACAGAAACTGTTTCTAATATTCTGATATTCCTAAGTATACCTGATAGTTCAGCAGCCAAGAAAAAACAATCTTTTAAAAATTGATGCTGTCATCTACTGTGAAAATCCACTGTATCTCAAGCTGTTATTTTTCATGCTTTAGTTTTATGTTTAATTTAGAATTTAATTACTTGAAAGGGCTCATATTCTTAAACTCCGTGGCTAAGTTCCCAAGCAATTTCAAGGATTATTTAAACAAATTGAGCTCCTGAGCTTGAGACTTGCCCATGAGATAAAAAAGTGGCTATTTTAAATTTGAAATTGGTACATGGCCTACGTGCCATTCAGAAGACAGTAAAATCTGCCACTACACAATCATTACAGACCTGTGGATAACGACAAAGAAATAAAGGATATCATATGATTTCCCTCCAACTTCATTAATTTAACTCATCTGGGAATTAACCAGCAATAACTCTTCCAATTAAGGTCATAATTCTTCTTTAATTATTTCCACCTGGTAGAATACTGACATCAAACCCCTCTTCTTCACCTCTCTGTACTTGGCTCTCAGCCCAAAATTCATGCCTTGCCAGTCTTTTCTTTCACTGGCATTAAGGCATAAGGCCTTTTAAAAAAAGTTAAGGCCTACTGACTCAAGCATTTAAAGACACTCAGACTACAAAGATTTGTATCCTTAAACTCCACTGCTTAATGTGCTGACCCAAGTTATGCCTTGCCATGCTTCCAGGTACCCTGAAAGAAAAGGGGAACTGTGGCACCCTTAAAGAAATCAGTGTGGGAGAAGGCCATCTCTTTCTTCCTTTTCCAACACATTACTTTTATGATTGCATCAACTTTATCATAGAGAGTCAGACTCTAAAACTGAGATCTTACTGGCCATTTCTGCGTGACTAAGCCTTACCATGTTTCCTCACTAGCGTGTGGATTATGAATGAAATTTTAATTTGGAACACAAATACAGTTTTCACAGTGGTAACCTTACAAACTGTGGAGGATAAATTAGTGTTAAGGCAGTAAGCAGTAAACTCTTTTGGAGAAAACTTAATCTACGTTTTCAAACATAAAATGTAAGCGAAATTAGTAGTGGTGGTGAATCTATTCATCCAGGAGCACAAACCTGGCTAGAGAGGAAATTTTGTATTAGTAGGATAACATTTCACTATTTATCAATTTATGTCTAAAATAAATGAGACTACATTCTATTGCTCTTGAGGTGGATGACATGAGATTGACGTAGGTATTTTAATATCCTGTTTAATGTCAAGTTGGAAAATTAGATTCTTCCTTAGCCTTTGAGTTTCAGTCATAAAAAGACTGATGGCTCAGGACCCCCCACTGTTTTAAGATATACTGTCTACTCAAATGGAAGGGGCTGATAGCCCCAGGGCTGACAAAATTCTTAGCTGTTTGTGGAAAAAATAGTTCCTGCTCATTGGGTTGTGAAGGTAATTCAATAATTTTGACTGAATTAACGTAAAGCTATTTTGTACATATTTTTTCACATTTTTTTCCATATGCTAAAGAAAGTGAAACCCTGGGTAGCACTGCTAATAAGATTTATCTGGAGTGATAGACTACATAAAAAGAAAACATATAAGGGAAAAATGAGTCCTATAAGAAACGATAACAAAAGCTGTTTAAGTGTGAGCTTTATGTTTTGGGGACAAATTCATTGCACTTTCCTTGTACTGACACTATTGCTGAAGGAAAAGTGTTATCTATTCATGTGAAACACCCTTCTTTACCTACAGTGTTAAAGTTTAAAAGAATTATATCATATATTTACAAAACAAAGATCCCAGACTTTCTATTGCCTAAGCATATTTGACATAACATTAGTTCAAAATAATGGATTACCCAGTTGCTTGTTTCTGAAATATTTGCACAGCACTACCCCTCAGCAAATTTGCTTTGATTTAAGAGACTGAATTATAATGATACTGTAATTATGCTTCAACAGCCAATGGCTTCTGGAAACCATACTGCAGATTATCCTCCCAAGATACCTTTGATGTCCACAAGTCTTAGCAATGTCTTTCTATCAAGCTTTTCAGTTCAGCTCAGTTCAGTTTTTTTATTTTGATTTGTTGCATATACCACATTTATCAGCTCAGAGCAAGAAGGTTGGCGGAAAAAAACAAGGAACATTTGCTGTAAGATTTATGTGGCATAGACCTTTACTTAGATATTGTGGTTTTAATGCAATCACAACACAGCAACAAACTTCCTTTGTAAATGACTGATCTAATTGTGAAGTTAAATTCATAACTCCATAGGGAAAGAAAACAAAGGAATGTCGAAGACACAATATCTACTGTATGCCTGATGTAGCTATATTCACAATAAATTAATTCCTATTAATCATGAGCTGATTTACACTTTTTATCTCTCCATAACAGGCAGCATTTATTTACCCTTATATTTTGAGGCCTCACAGTTTCTGCTGACATGGGTATTTTCCCGAAATAGAACATTACAGCAGTCCTCTACTAGACATTTAAGCCATGTGTATGTTTATTTTTTAATTTCTTTCTTAAACATTCTAACTGTGAGCAGGCTGGGAAAGTGGAGTCATGATGAATGAGAGTTTGCTTTTAAAAAAATGATCTAAATATAGACATTTGATGTAACATAGAAAAATTTGCAGCCTCCTACCTTGAAAACAAACATTTCCCGGCGAAGAATAGCCAGAGTGTTGAAGTTCCCATCACAGATGTTAGGCTTGGCTCCAGGATAGGAAGGTTTGTCACCAGTGGGTTGCCGTGGAGGTTTAGGCTGCCTGTCATTCTTCCGTGGGTCTACTGGAGGGATTGAACGATGAGGGGGCACTGTTGGCAGAGGTCTTGTTGGTGGTGGGATCCTGTCAGGTGGACCTTTAAAATAGCATCAGGATGTATTTTACACGTACACCAGTGGAGCATTTATGAAGAAATACACCAAAAAAACCACCAAACCCTGCTGTAAGAAGTGCAAATCCTACAGCGGAACGTGAATGGAGAAAGTGACCTAATGTACCTTTCCCATGTTGTTAAAGGGTATAATTAATGACAGCTATAAAACCAAGACATGAATGAAGAAAATTAATTTTCATTTTTCAGAATCTTCCTTCCTCATTGAAACAACATTCCAATAAACCTGCAAAGGATGCATAGTCCCTCATCATTTCAGATAAGAAGAAATTCATAGCACATATTTTGCCAGCTAAGAGCGGTTAAAACATAATCATGGTCTAGCATAGAAAATAAAGAAAAACAAAAAGCCTGTTCCTAATAAGATTGTCAACCCATATTTGTAAGTTCCACCCATCAATTCATATGTAGTTATTTGTGGCATACTTGATATTTCCTACTGACCCAATCTGTAGGCCAAGTAATGTCATGTGCCTTAGTGACAGGACATTCCAGACTCCTTGTTATGCTCTTGAAACTGGACTTCAAATCCTGGGCACCCACATGAACAAAATATAACTCACAAGTTTTATTCAATATTCTGAAAATAATTACTTCTTATTTTAATTTTATTTTGCAGTCTTGGAAAGCTAGCTACTTGGTAACTAAAAGATTTGTTCCGAGGATAAATGGATTAAAAAGAACTGAAGTGAAAAACTATAGCTCTGTAGTTATGTAGTAGTTTTAAAACATTTTTCTTCTTTCAAATACATTTTCTGTCATACTACATCATTTGATGACAAGTAAATAACTATCCCATTCATAATTTTTCTATCTGAAAATCAGAAGGCCATCCTAGACAGTTGCTGTTCATAACCCTAATGCCTAACGACATGCTACATGACTTGCAACGGGTGTACCACAAGTGAATTTTCTTCTTTACACACATTAATACGTTTACTTGTATTTTCCATGTACAAAACATGAGAAGTTTCAGTTGGATCAACAAGATTTCTGGAAATAAGAAAAAGACTCTAATTTTGCTCATTCTATATAGGCCTGTCTCATAGTCATTTAAATATACAAGCAATTTTGACTTTAATAAATAAATATAATTTGCATGACCAGCTTCAGAAAGAGTTTGAATAGTAAGACAACTCTAAAACTGCATACATAGCATTTGAGTGCCTGATACTTTTTTAAAAAGGGTATAATTTTTAAAGAACAAGATGGACTACATAAGGAAATATTAAACTTGCCAAATGGATGTCATACAATGTAATAAGGCATTTATTTCACTCACAACTTTAAGGCTTGTGACATTTATAATTTACAGTTAATAGTGGTGTTTCAAGGAATACTGCAGACCAAAGTAATTATTTTAATAGGTGTTACATTTTTATGGAGGCATGATTCCAGATCACCTCTTGATTTTAAAGGGAGCAAAGGAATCAATTTGCAGTAGCTCATGTTGGAAAGTTTTTAACCCCAAACCAAAGTTTTCATATGCTATTTGGTGGTGATGTCAGATATTACTTCCCAGGGGTAACACATTTCCCCTAATGCATCGCCCACAGCTGTTAGAGCTTAGCAGCTAGTTTGCAGGAAAGGATTCCTGTCTAGCCCTTAAGTCTAGACTACCAACTTATGAGGTCATGAGAAACAACCCTCCTTCCAGATAATCACACAGGAAAAAAAGACAACCAAAGAAAATTTGGTCAGCCAATCATTTTGAAATTTCTGTTTATGCTTTGTGAATATACATATATTGGTGCTTGTTAATATAATACTTGAAAAAGCTTGTTAATATAAAATACCATGGAGGCCACAGAGTTCTAGTTAGCAGTACAGTAATTCTATTTGATCATGGTTGTCTTTTCTAGGAGTAAAGATAAACAAAGAATGGCCCTGATAATATTCAATATAAAACTGACAGTCAAAACTTTAAACTGAAAATAATTCTGTTTACAATATAGAATCAAATCCAAAAGTAACTGGGGAATAATAACCAAGGCAATTCCAAATGATATGGGCTAGATATGTAGCATTAACATATAGACATATGTTAATATATATTTCCTCTAAAAAGATACATTTCTTTAAAATATATTTTTAAAGAAAAAAGGATGACAGACTATTAACAAATAACAACAGAATCAAAGTCTTTATAACTAAGACCAAAACCATGTGCTTGGAAATGTAAGGAACACTCATATGAGAATTAGCATTATGTTCAACCCATAATCAGAATAATACTGATGTTTTGGCTTTTTTTTTTTTTTCATTTTTAAGTACCTTACCCTGTCAAATTGAATTTGATACACACAGAATTTATTTATGTCACGTGTCTTTTATATAAGGCCATAAAAAACCTAAATATATTTTAAAGAAGTCGGCTTTCGCACCCCCCAAGTAGCTCAAAGTCTTCGGCTGGAAATAACATTCTTTTAAGATCAGTTTGCTACATTTATCACAAGAAAGGGTTTTCTTAGTGAACCACAATTTTTATACAATCAGGGGACTGTTTAGTATTATAAATGATAAACTGAGAAACAATCAATTAACTATGGTGGACTACTGTGGAAATAAGCTCGTTATGGTTAAAGGACTGCATTTCTTAATGTTTTCATTGTTTGTGAGCCTTTTGGAGATAATTTCTTTATGTTATTTTAATTAAAAGTAATTTAATTATTAAAATTTATTTGAATTAATTGAAATTTTGCTGAAAATTACTATTCCAGCAGACTGCAAATTTGATTGCAAGTTGTGAACACTGAGTTCACAAAGTAACAAAGTATAAATTCTTCAAGGAAATCTTTGATCTACTCACAAGAAGGCCTTTGACATAATGACTGTCAGTGTCTACAGTAATGAACTCTTTTGGAGTGGTGTTATGGAGAGAAGAACCTCAAATGTATTCCAAAATTAAAAAAAAAAAAAAAAAGAATGACATACCATATATCTTCTGGATGCCCTGTAAATCATCATTAGGTAGTTTGAAGTTGTCTGTTTCCATATATTGGTAAAATGGAGCCATGATTGCAGTGGGATCATTAGAGTGCTCCAAGCCCAGAGCATGCCCCAGTTCATGCACTGCAACTAGAAACAGATCATTTCCTACAAGGAGAGGAAAAGAAGAAAAAAATCTCTGAAACCATAAGCATTGTAACAGAAATAACACAAGTGGAAGACCCTGCACTTGAAAGACATTGTCACTCAATTTCTATTTTACAAGGTAATGTTTAATAATGACTCATAAGAAAAATGTGGCAGCAAAAACAGCTTCCCTTTTTTTTAAACAAGGACACCGTAATTGTTACATAAAATAATGACCCTCTTACAGACATTAAAGTGTAATCTTTTTTTAACTGATGTACATGGTTAGTATAAGATTCCAGTGTCATGCTTCATGTCTAGGCTTGTGCACAATTTCTGACTTGAAGTGGATGCTGCGGTGAGCCTGACTCAAATGCCTGCATCAAAACATAGCTGCAAAAGGAAAATATCCTTTCTCTGGGTGGTAAACATCACAAACCGAGAACTACCTATTTAGGACTAACCCCACTGGGAGCTTAGTCACCCAAGCACTTGTAAACAGACCCCTGCTGATTATTGGTAGATGTTGTCCATCTCTGAATCACCATAATTGAAATTCTAATGACGCAAATATGGTTGTTGTGCTCTTTCTCAAACTATGATGTTCTAATTTATTTCGTTGTCTAATTCCCATATGTACAGTTGCTTACCTAAGTATTAGAACTTTTTCATTTTTGTAGGTCTAAAAAATAAAATAAGATAGATTTTTATAGATTGATTTAACTTTTTTTTATTCCCTTCTAAAAAGCATCTTTTCATTTCGTCTAACAGAGTCCTGGACACAACTAGAAGTTTTCACAGCAGATTTATGGCACTGAAGCAAGCGCAAATGAAAGCCAATAGGATTATTTCTATAAAAATTTCAGAGCTAGAATTCTACAGTATTGATTTTGCCTATTTTTATTCATCAAAGACTTAGCTTAGCATATTTTTCTATGAGTCTTTGTACATATTCTGTCTGTAGTCAACCTGTCCTATAACGAGATTTTGGAAAAATTGTTTTGTGTCAGAAGAAAGTTTCCTGTCTCTTGCAAGGGGTCATATCCAGGATATTGCTCATTTTCATCACTTAGGGGTGATTCATCCTCTGGAAAGTGTGTTCCTGTCCCACTGAAAAGAGAAGTATTCTAGATTTCAGCAGTATATGCTGAAAACTTTTAGAAGGCCTGGTGATCCAGATGCCACCTACAGCAGGTAGTTCCTTCTTGAAAGGACAGTATAAATAATAAATACCCAATGCTAATAGATATTTGTATATATAGGAAGAGTAAAATGCTGAGCATTAACTCTTATCATATATCTGTAAATTCTTTGCAGGTGGACAGTTATTTTCAACTGCTCTCCTGGAATTTGTTCTGGAATCCTATGTGCTATTGTAATATTAATAGTAATAATATTAGGAAGTTGAATTTAGGAAAAAAAATGCATATATGTAATTACAGATCTTTGAGGACATAGTGGAAAGCATTTAAATTTTTCAAGTATTTCCTCTCGTTGACACAAAGACATAAACTTTGTCCCAGGTGTATACGAGAAGGTAAACACTTAGCAGTGGATATCTTCATGAGTTAAGGAGCCATGATGGTGTTTGTAAAATGAATTTTTTATTAGAAGTGTGGAAACAGTCACAACTAAAACTACGTGATTAGTTGACAGAGCCTTTTAATGTCTTTCTGATTCCTAATCCAGAAATATGAAAACTAAATGCTCTTGGTCTTTTATACAATGTAACTATAAAAAATCATGTCTTTCAAAAATTATGTCACAAAATGTGTTTTCAGAAATAAAGTATATCCTATTATTTATAATTTTAATGTTTCTAGATTCCATATTTTCATGACAACATTTTTTATTGTATTAATTTATAAATATGTATACATATAGTAAAGCAGCTTCCCAATTTGCTGTTTGATAAGCTTGACTGTCCTGGTGACAAATGCTTTAGATATCTGAATCTGTCCTTCTCCATCCAGTCAAAGCTGATCTTGACATTATCTTATATAAAGAATCCACAGTTTCTTTAGCTGACCTCATCATTGAAATGAAGGTACAGGATGAACTCTTTATGGTCTCACAATAGAATAATTAATAGCATTTTAAAAAATGATAGGCTTAAAATGGAAATTGTTACTGTACTATAACTATCCTACTGTGTCATGTCTCATGTTATATTTCAATTCTTTACTGTATTTTATGAAAGCTGATGCTGTCATCTACTGGCATATCTTCCTTCTGGGATCACAGATAATGAGCACACAGTACAGCACTTCCAAAGTAGCACTTTTAAGTGACAGTGGGACCATGTCAGAGAACAGGTATTACACAGGGGGTGGATGGTTCTTAGGAATAATAATTACCATGTCTGTTTTGCCTTGCCTTTTGGGTAAGGATGATTATGTGAACAATCATATATATATATTCAGCATCTGATTGCACTTTGTCACAGCTGAAGTCCAAAAGGGAAAAGGGCAAAAGGACCATGAAAAGTAATTTCCACCTCCTGCAATGCAACTTGGAGCCATCAGGGGAGCTATTAAATGTATTGGGCAGAGGAGCCCAAGGAAAGAATGAATGAGGCAGGGGTGGGGGGTAGGGAGAAGGTCACAGGAAGGAGCTGGGAAAATAATATTCTTGCCTGGGGTGACAGTGATACAACAGGCAACATATTTTCTACTTATAGTCAAATAGCCCCATTATTCATAACAATTTCCATCAAGAGTCATGATTGTCTCCAGGGCATCCTGAATTTAAACTGACCCAAATAACTTAGTGCAGTTGAAACTGAAGTTTAAACAAGCTCAAGATATGTTGTGTGACACCAGTGCAGGTAGGACTTACTATTGTCTTAGTTTCCATCCTTTGTCCTTTGCTTATAATTAGATTTCTCCAATTCCGCAACTATTACTCAGTCCTTTTTGCTCTTTTGGGGCAGACTTGCTATGAGTATTTCAGTGTTACCGTAACTAGCTACTGAAAGTGCAGAAGAATAACCCTGAGTTCTCTTTCTTCCTCTCCAGGCTGCAAAGAACTCTGCTTGGGGCTGCAAGGTTGATATTTGGCCAACTTCTCTGTCTTGGATAGTAGTGAGATGAATGAGCGTAAAGGCACGTGAATATTTGTACCAACTCAGGCAGATTTGTAATTGTACTGACATTGGATATAATTTAAAAAATATTTTCAGTCCTCATAATTAAAGAAGAGAGTCACAACTGATTCTATATTTCAGTATACATTAATCAAGGGGATACATAGAATTATAGAATCATAGAATGGCTAGGGCTGGAAGGGGCCTTGGAGAAGATCCAGCTCCGAGTCCAGCACTTGCACCCCTTCCACCTGATCAGGTTGCCCAAGGCCCCATCCAGCCTGGCCTTGAACACTTCCAGGGAGGGAGCAGCCATAACTTCCTTGGGCAACCTCTTCCAGCATCTCACCACTCTCACAGGAAAGGATTTCTTGCTAATGTCTAACCTAAATCTCCCCTCCTTAAGTCTGAAACCATTTTCCCTTATCCTCTCAATACACACCCGCATAGAAAGCCCTACCTCAGCTTTCTTGGAAGCCCCCTTCAGATATTGGAAAGTCACTTTAAGGTCACCTCAGAGCTTCCTCTTCTCTAGGCTGACCAACCCCAACTTCCTCATCCTGTCTTCATAGAGAAGGTTCTCCACCCCTCTGACTGTCCTAGTGGCTCTCCTCTGGACACGTTCCAGGAGCTCTATGTCCTTTTTACGTTGGAACTCCAGAACTGGACACAGGCCTCCTGATGGGGTCTCACAAGATCAGAGCCCGTATTCCAGCCCACTTGGAAAAATGAAGCATCATCGAAAAAGTGTAACAACTCACAAGTAACAGCATTAAACTACCTATGACTATGATAACTTTTAAACTAGAAGTTGCCCCTGAAAGGATATATGAAGGTGAATATTCATTCTGACTGTCTTAGTTGCATCTTGTTCTATTTATCTATAGGTTAGAAGAGAATTATTGCAAAATACATTTCACAGGTCCAAAACTTCCACATCTCTGTTCTTGTGTTCCCCATTAAGCATGGAGATTCGGAATACAAAAGATAAAAGATCAAAAAGACTGATTGTTTTCTTGTTTTATCTCAGATTTGATTTCACAAGGAGGAAAAAAAAAAAAAAAAAAAAAAGATACTGTGTGTAAAGAACTAAGACAAAAATTATTATTTTTAGTGACACTTTTCTCTGAGGCTATAAACTATTTTAGGCACTAAATCTGCCTGACTTTACAACCACTGCCCAAACTCCAGAACATAAATATGTATTAATATATCAAATATTCAACATCCAGCACTGTGTAGCATGCTGTATGGGGAAGCTGTTCTCTGTAGCTAATATATGTGCTATTTTTCATGCCTACAGATAAACACAGCTAATATATTTGTCCACAATAAGCTATTGAGAAACCCTAGTCCTGAAGATAATAATTCCTGTTTTAAATGATATGTGAGCCCAGTTTATAAAAGCTATACCCTAATGGCTTAGCAAGCCTTAGATTCATCACTTGGCCATACTTTTGATGCAGCACTAAATGATGTCTCAGGATATGTCACCTGCTTCTTCTCCTCAGCATGTAACAGTAACTACTACAACACATTGTGAGCTCAGGAGTACCATTTCAATGCCATATAACTTCAATTTTGAAAACTTGTCCAGTCAGAGAAAAACAGAAAATTCAGAAACTGAATTTCACATTAGAAACAAAATGGAAAACAAGAAAAAACCCAACAAAGCCAAAACAAAACAAAACAAAAAAACCCCACAAAAAACCTCAACAAACCAAATCAAACCAAACCAGGCCAACAAAAAAACCAAGCAAAACCCAAACAAAACAACCCCAACCAAAATAAAACCCAAAATACCAGAGACATAAACTTCCAAAGCTTATTCTACCTCATTTTTCACATGAGGATAAATTATTTCAGATTAAATCCATATGAATCTGAAATTTAAATTTAAGTCAAGTTTATAGCTCACCAGATATATTGCACACAAGCTACCCATGAATTTGTGTCTCATGTATTTATAGTTTGCATTTTCATTATTCTGTTAATTCCTACCATTGACTCACCAAGCTAATGCTGCTAATCCTACATGCATGAAATCCTGCAAACTATGGTTCTTACTCTATGAAAAAAAAAAAAAAAATAAAAAGGCGAAAAATATTTATAACTTTGTTACTATTATTCTTTCCAGAAAGCAGAAAGGACAGAATTTTGAAATTGTTATTTCAACAGTCAAAGAAAAAAGATTACTTCTCTCTCTGATCTTACTGCAATACAGTGGAATTGAGCATAGGTATTATTTATGCATATATATATACAATTTATACAAAGAGTATACATGGACATAAATATAAACCATAGGTATACTCTTACCTGAACAAAGGTGCCACCTTTTCTTGTCTGTGAAATCATATAAAGTTGCCTGACATTATCTTAAACCTTTGCCATTGGCACTGAGATTTGATGGCTTGGTGGCTGTTTTGGAAAAAAAGTTTTTCTAAAAAGGGAGCTGAGATCATGCAGTAGCTTTGTTAAAAAAAAGAGCAAAACTAAATATTTGTGATTTAAAATAAATAGCATTCCTACTATACCCATTTTATCTATTAAAATTTTAAACAATAGTTTTTCAATAATATACGTATGCATCTATCCTTGTTTCCATTGTGATGAAAGAATGACATAAAAATAGGGTTCTTTCATTCTGTTATTATATATGCAAACATATACACTAAAATCTTTGCAAGCTGACTTACTGATAAGCGTGTATATTTACAGAGAGAAAGGAAGGTATAGACTATTTGCAAACTACCGAGTGTGTACTAATATACTCTGTGTATAACTAAGTGTACCCATGTGGAGATATTTTTGAAAAACTGTTCCATGTAAAATAGATCAACAAATTAGAGTGAAATTTAAACTTCCTTCCTTGAAATTTGACAAGAGAATACACCTGTAAGACAAGACTGACTTCAGGTAACTCAGCTATGATTGCTGAGATTTGTTAAGTATGTGTGACTTTAAAGGTGTGTATGTCCTTGGCAGTGTTCTAATGGTTCTCTATGTTGTGAGAATAATTTGGAAGTCAGGAGCCTAATAAGAAGGTGAGGACTTACAAAAGGTAAGAATTACAGCCTTACTACTTGCATTTATTAACAAATACATTCTATAACTTTTAGTATAAACTTGAAATGGGTGGAATTAATTACTTAATGCATTCTTAATTTGCTTTCTAAGCAAGCATCAATATAAGTCTTCTTTGACTTTGTTTCTCAGACTCAATCATGTACTGAAAAAATTCACAAACTGTATTAACTAGTGAATCAATACCAGCTTCTCCAAAGAGTGAGAAGTGAAGCAGCTGCATATGATCTTAAAGGAGAAAAAGAAGAGATGAGATTCTGTGCTTCTCAAAAAGGTGTAAATATGACCATGTGTGTTCCTTCTCAAAGCTTTATTTCATGCTTTAAGGAAAAACCTCCTGGGACTCTGAACCTACTTAACTAAGAAAAAAATACACTTAGGCTGAATCTCTAACTCCTGGGATTAACTTCTTCATTGCTCAGATCCAACACTGAATTTGTATACTCTTCTCCAATGCCATATTAGTAATAAAGTCATAGATTAACACACTGAAAAGTTTTATTTGGGGTATTTTCATGGGTTTTTTTCATCTTTGGATGATAATTATTTAAAAAAAAAACAACAAACCAAATTAAAATTATAATGGTTTTTTGCATTTTTCTAGAAAGGTCTTGATTAATTTTTCTCAGCAAGCTCACATCAGTACAAATGTTTGGAAATGCAGTGGTCATTCTCATAACATTACAAATGACTAGGTTGACAAATAACATTTACATTATTTTCCCAGCAATCCAGTAGTGTCAATGCTGCAAATACTGTAGCATCCTGATCTATTTATACTCCTTCCTGTCTTCTCTTTGTTACTGTTTTTAGTTGTTGCTGTGGGAACAATAAGCAGGAGAAGTATTTTAAACTGCTTTCTGAAGGCTGTGAGAACGAACACATGCTGGGATTGAGGATTTGGATACGTGCAAGAAAAGAGGACATCACACAACTCTCAGCTACCCTCCATGCTCCTGTCCTTGAGGGTCATTCATGTGAAGGGAACAGATATCTTTATACCACTCCTGACTAATTGTCAGGCTGGGTGAGAATACAAGTAAAAGGACAATTAATTGTTCATGAGTCCACTTTGACTTTGACAAAACAGTTCTATGTTTTTTGTCTTTAAGCCACTCAACTAAAATTCTGGCATGTTAATAATGCAGCTGGTTTTGTTTTGAAGGGATAATTTTATTTTTTTTTTTCTTCATTTCCCCTAATGTCCTGTGTATTCTACTATAAAAATGAAATATGTATAATTACTAGGAGGAAGGTAAAAGTCATACTGGCAATTTTCACAATAGATGAAACTTGCCATGGAGCAGAAATCTGAAAAGGTCCTACAGATCACTGAAATCCCCCACAACAGAACTACATAGAATTTTATCTGTATGTAAATCTTGTGCCATTTCTCTGAAGAGCTAAATTTTTACCATGTGTCAGTTGAACTACTGAGAGTAATGAAATTATCCTCTAACTAAACTGACACTAAAGCCATCAAAACCAGGCAATTATACTTCCCTAATTATTGTGTCTACTTAACGTGTACATATGACTTTGAGATTTCTTTCACATAAAGTAACATTGTGCTGAACATATAATTGGGGGTATTATATGAACAGTTCTTCCTTAATTATTATTTTGCTTGTTTAAGTCTTATAAAAAAGAAAATGTCATGATAGACTTGTCCATGGTTGTTGGTGGGTTTTTTCAGTTTTGGTTTGGGTTTGTGGTTTTTTTTTTTCATGGCCTACTGATAGAAGAAGTGGCAATTTTGAATCGTAATTGGCAAAGCAATTAGGAGTTGAAAAAAAAAAATCATTGAAATCTTTCTCTGATCTGAGAAGCAGATATGTTTTCTGAGAAGTATGAAGGCTTCAAAGGGAGACCTGATCTAAGTAGGTATCATATTCCAAATTGAGGCAACTTCAAACTGGGGATCATATATGTGGAGAAAGTGACAGGAAGACAAATTTGCTACTTTGTTTTCACTTTGATAAAATTTCCGTATTTGAAATGCTCTGATCTATAGAATAAATCTGTTATTATTAATGGATATATCCATGGGCTGGATATGCTCTAATTAGAATTAAACCACTGTAAGTCTCTCTAGCACTCAGAGAATACTCTCATTTTGGCATTAGTAACTCTTTGAACTTGTAGGCATTGAGAAGCCTGCAGTTGAGGGGCAGCCTCCAGGATGGAAGATTGCAAAGGGCAGAGCAAAGGGTGCTGGAGAGGCCAAAATGGTTAGCTAGGCAAGACATTCCCCTGGGGCCCTGGCAGGGCTTGTGCAAGAGGATGTTTAGAGATGGAGTTAAAAGCAGGAGTGCAGGAGGGCCTGGATGTGGGACTGTCAGCCAGGGCAGAGGTCAGTCCTGACACACTTTTCCTTCTGTGAGTTAGGAGTTCAGCAGGACCTCAGCCTGGAGGGATAGCTGCTGACACAGGCAGGAAGAAGGGACAATGCCAGAGGTCCCATGTCTGATAGATTTCAGAGCAGACCTTCCCACTGGGAAGCAAGGAGCTGAGCACAGTGTTGCTGAGGGCAACAGCTCCCACAGCTGCTCTGCCACCTCCCACACTCAGGAAGCTCCAGGGCCATTATCCTGCCAGTAGCACAAGTGACCTTTAAAAACACACACCATTTAAGGTCTGTTAGTATATGTTGTAGTTGCCGACTCTTTCTAAAGCTCAGGCCTACTAATTTTACTAATATTTAACAGTATCTTCAGTTTCCTGAATACTCACGTTATGAATGATAATCCTGTTTCCTAGTATTTGCACTGTAGCAGTTCCCACAAGGCAAAACAAGAAAGGAGATATGAATGATTCTTAGAAAAGAGAAAGTAAAAGTGTGGTTACACACTGCCATATTACAAACTATGCATTCAAAATTTAAGTGGTGTAATCCATTTGTGAATTGCCATATTTAGACCAGGAGGAGAGCATTTGTCCTACTGTACCAAGAAGGACAGAAAAGAGCCTACATCAGTAATTACCTTTTCTGGTATAATACTGAACTGTTCCCAAACCAACCATCTCTGCTGCTGAGATGGATTTATTTGGAACCCTGTTGGTGCTATTATTTGGAATTATTTACCACTTCTGTTCTCCTCTAATCTGAAATTACACAGTTCAACATCACTGGTGGAAATCATCTAGCTACAGAAAACTAGAACACAAATGTCTGTACCTGCACCTTTCACAGCCAGTGATAAAAAACTAGTGTTTCAGGACATGATTCATCTAGTTATTTTAGACACCTAATTCAGGATGCAATAAATCTTACCAGGGAAGGCAATATATCTCTCCTCTAACTCTAAAGGGACTCCATCAGATTAGCTCAGATACAAACATCAACATTTGGTCAGATTCATTCCACCCCTTCAAGTATTCTGGTTTCTGACTTAGGTCTTTTATTTAAGTCAATGGTAAAAATTTAATTCTAGAAGTACAGGATATGGATTTTAAGTGATACATATATATATGAAACATTCATCATTGATTTGAACTGGAGATTTAAACATGTCTGCTATGGCAAACCATTTTGCATAAACCAATATTGTTCTTTTAATTTAGCTGGTTCGTTCTGATCTTAATGTTTTCATCTTTTTTTCCTAGCTTGATGCTTTAACTATAGATGTTTCCAAGTACTGGTGTTAACTGCTCAGCACTTTTTGAAACACAAGCCATTAGGGGAGAGTCTAAATATAGATTAAAAACATTTTGGCCTCAGGAATATATGGCTTGAGAATTTTGAAACTAAGAATTTTCAGAATTAGGAACAAATTATTCTCTGGTGTTGAGACATGGATATTGTAGAAAAGCTTTCATTAGTTAGACATATACTATTCTTTCAAAAGTCATACATAGTATTACATTATATTTTAGGCTTCATTTCTACTTTTGTAACAACAATTCATTAAATTTGGGTCTAATAGGTAAATAAATATGGAATTACTGTAAAATTCTTGTGTCATTCTCTCAGAAAACCGTGACAATAGCCTAGTAATTTGCAACATGATTTTTCAGATTGTATTTGCCCCTGAAAAGGCAGGGGAAAGGAGAGGGCAGAACAGTAATAATATTTTATGTATCACCATGGGGAAAAGTCAGATTACCTAAAGCTGCAGTTTCAGTTACAAAATGGAGAAAAATTATAAAAAAGATGCATTGAGAATTTTAAAAAACCCACTAAATTATTAAATTCTTTCAATTTTTTCAACCTTCTCTATAACACTGTCATGAACAGGAGTTACATGAAACTCTGTGAGATTTTTTTCTAAGAGGAGGAAAGGTTAAGGTAGGAGATAGGTTTGTTGGTATGTTTCTTTGTTGTGTGTGACGTGACAATATTGATTCTTTTTCATTGTCATTCCCACACAGTTAAGCATGTGGGGGAGATTGTGGGGTCATAAAAATAATCAAGAAGGGGCTGAGCCACATTTTATGTATGCACTCATTCAAAATACATCTGTTTCCCTGAACACAAAAGGCTTCGAAAAGCGCTTTTTTTTTTTTTTTTTTTTTTTCCCTACAGTAATGTAGGAAAAAAAGAGAAAAAAAACAAAGAAAAAAGCCCACCCAAACCCCACCAAAACCCGCAACATTTTTCTTTTCACCTTATTAATAATTTCACAAACATTTTCAACTAAGTTTTTCCACATTAACTCAGTACTCTTAATATACTAACATGAGTGTCTGCTATAAATTAATTCAAGCTTGTAGTATGGGAAAATGAACTTCTTTATATAAACAGTTGTTTGAGACAAAAAATACATATTTTTTAAAAATGCAGTTCTTCTTCTGGGAATGTAGGTGCAATGGTTGCCAAAATTGTCTGCAAGGATCCATTCTACGTTTTAGTTAGATGTTTCCTTGGCACTAAAATTGACATAACAGACAATGTGAACTTTCCTCATTTATTTTCACGCAAAGTCAGACAGCTTCATTTTAACACTTTTCATTAGCAGTTTAAGGTAGGCTGGCTGAGAGAAAACTGAGGCAGATGGCAAATCAAGCAGTTTGTTCTCCTGGCCCTGGTATGTAGGAAATAACCTTCGGTTGCAGTTTGGATAGATAACTGAGTTTGCAAATTCCCTAACTACTCCACACAGGCTGGCAATGATCTCCATTTACCTATAGAGTGATGGAAGCAAAATGCAGCTTAGTGGCTCAGGTTCCACTGCCTGTTTTGATTTACAGCCTGCATCATGACAAATTCTATTTAGCAATTCAGCCATAGAGTAAATATCACGTTGCTGTTACAGACACAAAAAGCACAACGCAAGATGTGCATAACAGTCTACATCTCAATTCGTTTTAATTAAGAATATCACCAAGCCCATCTTCTTAACATAATCCTCTGACTCTCTTGTGGTTTGCTCTTGGTAATTTTAGGCCAAGAAGGAAGCTGAGAGCATGACATTGTGCACTGATAGCCCCTGGGATGTATTAAAAGCAGCCATCCAAGCACACATCTAGAACATGGGGCTGAATTCATCTACAAGATTCTCTTCACTGACTGCCAGTGTTTTACACATTTCCCTTTTAATGACATGTAAATGATGTGCTTTTCCCAAAGCTGAAAGGGTGAGTCACAAAAGAAAAAATTTCTCCAAAGCCAATAAAAATGAGGTCATTACCTTTACAGAGCTAATATTTTGCATCATCTTTCTTTCAGTCAGTAAATGGGGTCTAGCAGATAGATTGTCTTCTCATATTTGTATAGTCCTACGTCTAACAATTGAGTCCTCACAAACAAGCCAGGGCTACTTATGGTTTATTTTTTAACCATTTTCCATCTCTTCAGCAGCTGAAAGTGATCTTTCTATCCTCAAC
>JAAWXA010000732.1:0-15127 GCA_038090715.1 Florisuga fusca | reverse complement strand
TCCTTGTTCCTCATGCTGTAGATGAGGGGGTTCACTGCTGGAGGAACCACCGAGTACAGAAATGACACCACCAGGTCAAGGGATGGGGAGGAGATAGAAGGAGGCTTCAGGTAGGCAAAAATGGCTGTGCTGACAAGCAGGGAGACCAGGGCCACGTGAGGGAGGCACATGGAAAAGGCTTTGTGCCTTCCCTGCTCAGAGGGGATCCTCAGCACAGCCCTGAAGATCTCCACATAGGACACCACTATGAAAACAAAACAGCCAAATGATAAACAGGCACTGACGACAATGAGCCCAATTTCCCTGAGGTAGGAGTGTGAGCAGGAGAGCTTGAGGATCTGGGGGATTTCACAGAAGAACTGGTCCAGGGCATTGCCCTGGCAGAGGGGCAGGGAAAATGTATTGGCTGTGTGCAGCAGAGCAGTGAGAAACCCAGTGCCCCAGGCAGCTGCTGCCATGTGGACACAAGCTCTGCTGCCCAGGAGGGTCCCGTAGTGCAGGGGTTTGCAGATGGCCACGTAGCAGTCCTAGGACATGATGGTCAGGAGATAAACTCTGCTGCAATGAAGAAAGCAAAAAAGAAAAGCTGTGCAGCACATCCCTTGTAGGAGATGTCTGTGTTGTCCCAGAGGGAATTGGCCATGGCTTTGGGCAGAGTGGTGGAGATGGATCCCAGGTCGAGGAGGGAGAGGTTGAGGAGGAAGAAGTACATGGGGGTGTGGAGGTGGTGGTCACAGGCGATGGTGGTGATGATGAGGCCGTTGCCCAGGAGGGCAGCCAGGTAGGTGCCCAGGAAGAGCCAGAAGTGCAAGAGCTGCAGCTCCCGCCTGTCTGCAAATGCCAGGAGGAGGAACTGCCTGATGGAGCTGCTGTTGGACATCTGATGCCTCTGGGGATGGGGCACTGTCAGAGAAACAAAAGGGGTAAGTAAGTCAGGTCAGACTTTTTTGAGCAAATCCATTTAGAAATTCACAAAAATCAAAAAAACCCCTCACTCCTTACAGGAAGAATTTTTGCAGATCCCATTCACGAGCTGTAGTTGCTGCTGGCTGATGGTGTCACTGGGAGCTGGGACTGCGCTCTGGCCTCTACAGGAGTCAGTCCTGCCCTAGAGGAATCAGTAAAGCAGGAATATGAGTTGATCTGGGATTGAATCCACTCTTGACACCCAGGAGTTATTCAGCATTGTCACCCTCAGTGCACCACCAGCCTTCAGTGCAGAGCCAAAGAGATTGTGCTCCTGGAGCTGCAAAGCCCTGCCCTGAAGGGACTCCTGAAAAGTCCCCTCAGAACTATTCTGGGCACAAGCTGGAGCTGTGAGCAGCCCTGAGCAATTCATCCCTCTCTCACCAGCACCAGGAGCCTGCCCTGTCCTCCCTGTCTCCTGCCAGCCACAGCTTCTGCCAGCACCAGGGAGCTCCCCGGGCAGGCTGAGAGCTGCCCCTGGCAGGCAGGCAGGCAGCAGAGTCCCTGCCCCAGCACACAGCCCCTGGGCTGCAGGACCCTGCTCTGAAGGACAGCCCTGGCCACCCCTGCCTGCACACACACCCTCACTCACTCACTCCTCTTCACAATTCCCCTTACACCTCCAGCCCCTTCCCCCCTTCCAGCTCCCTGATATCAGCTCTGGCTCTGCAGCTTGAGGAGATGCTGCCTCCAGGAACTGCACCAGCACTGCCCTGCACCAGACACTCACCCTGTCAGAAGCTGGGAAGCTTCTCCTCCACTCAGCTGGCACTCATCCCCTCCATCTTCACCCCCTTGAAGCTCTCTCTGCCTTGCTCATCTCCCCGAGATACCCTGGCAGTGCCCTCAGCCCTGCTGCGCTCTGCAGAGGAGCTGCTCCTGCCCAGAGCTCTCTCTCTGCAGCACTGCCCACTTGCCAGCAGCTCCCTCCATCCCAGGAGCCCAGCTCATGTGTCAGGAGCCCTCTGGGGGGTTGATGCTGAGCCCATGACAATTGCTCAAGAGGCAAGGAGAGGAACCTGCAGAAGCTTCTTTCTCCACAAGTCCAATTCCAGAGTCCAAGTCCAAAGTTTCTTGCTGTCTGCCTGGGTCCCCCTGAGGGGAGGGGAGGGGAGGGGAGGGGGGGACAGGCCTGAGAAAGCGTCCCCAGGGTGTGGGGGGAGCAGGAAGCAGGAGGCAGTGATGGCAGGTGGGGAAAAGGAAGGTGCAGGTGTCTCTGGTGCTGAGGAAGCCTGGCTGTGTGTCAGGACTGCAAAGGGCCCAGCCCTGAGCCCATTCCCCAAAGGTGCCAGCCCTGAGCCCCAGCCCCCATGCCCAAACCCACCATTCTGGCATTCCCAGGATCCTCCACTAGTGGCCACAGTCTTCACAGCACTGAGACTTGGCTCATCAGTCTGTGTACACCACATTTTTAGGAGTCTGGGCCTGAAAATCCCATCTTGGGACAGCTCTGGGCACTCTCCATGATAACTGAGTTGGCTGAAAATAAGAGAAACAGAGAGTCACATAATAATTTGGGTTGGAAGTGACCTCTACAGGCCCTTGCAAGCAGTCCCTCTCCAGCACTGCTGTAGTGCCCCTTCAGTACTGGAACGTTTTTCCAGAGCCTTCTGTTCTCCAGGATGAACACCCCCAGCTCCCTCACTCTGTCTTCTTAGGAGAGGTGTTCCAGTCCCATGATCATTTTCGTGTCCCTCCTCTGGAACCCCTCCATCAGGCCCATGTCCTTCCTCTATTTAGGCATCCAGAGCTGGATGCAGTACTCCAGGTGAGGTTTTACCAAAGCAAAGTGCCAGAATCCCCTCTCTCAATCTGCTGGACACTCTTCTTTTGATGCAGCCCAGGATGTGATTGCCCTTCTGGCTTTCTGCACGCGTGCACTGTTGGCTCATGTCCAGCTTTCCATCCAGCAGCACCCCCAAGTCCTTTTCTGCAGGGCTGCTTCCTAAAACCTCATCCTCCAGCCTGTGCTGATGGTGAGGATTGTTCTGATCCACGTGCTGCACCCTGCACTTGGTCTTGTTGAACCTCAGGATGTTCACCTGGGTCCACCTCTCCAGTTTGTCCAGCTCAATATTATGAATACTGCTGATGCACAGCACAGACCTTGCTGCAGGATTTTTGTCTGGCTTTCCCAGTTTTGTATCTCATTCTCAGTGCTGAGGCTACTAGGGACAGTAATTTGCCAACTCTTTCTGCCCCATTACAAGGGCACCCTTGCAAGGGTTCATCCTGGCACATGTGTATGCATCAACACAAAATCATCCGGGTTTCATCTATACCAAGCTTAGAATTCTCAAGCTGAATTAATCTGCCTGGTTTTTCAATTTCACAACCAACCTCCTGCTTCCAAGCTGCAAACACTCAGCAAGCAGCTTGTAGCCAACATAGGTTTTCTAAGGAAAATCTTGATTGACTAACCTGATAATCTTCTACAAATGGATGATGGGCAGAGGAAGGGAGAGAGATGGTTGTCATATACCTTGACTTCAGTAAGGCTTTAGACGCTGTCTCCCATAACATCCTCATAATGAGAAATGTGGGACAGATGATTGGACTGTGAGGTGGATTGGTAATTGGCTCAAGAACAGTGTTCAGAGGGTTGTGATGAATGCCAGAGTCAAGTTGGAGTCCAGTGGTGTTCCCCAGGCATCAGTACTGGGTCCACTTCTGTTCAGTCTCTTCATCAGTGACCTGGATGAGGGGATGGAGTGTACCCTCAGCAAGTTCCTGATGATAAGAAGCTGGGAGAGCTGACTTGATCCAAAAATTCTGACTTCGTTTATAAACCCCCTGTGTGGTGGGACAAAAGGCACTCTCAGCCCCTTTGTGGATGAAGCCACGCTGGGGAAGCCCTTGAGCAACCTCATCTGCTTCATCCTGCCTTGAGCAGGGCACTCAGACATGGAGATGCTCAGGGGTCTCTTCCAGCCTGCGGTATTCTGTGATTCAGAATGATCTGGAGGGTCATGGGAATGATCTGTAGGATCATGCAGCAGGAGGAGCATGGGAAGCCCATCCTTGAGTAATCAACGAGAGGGTGCTGCTGACTGAGGCTGATGGGGTGAATGGAATTATAAAGTGAGTTCCATGGGGACAGGGGCAGGGTTGGCTTCAGATGAGTGGGATCATGGAATCATGGAATGGGTTGTGTTGGAACTAGGTGATCTTTAAGCCTTCCAACCCAACCCATTCCATGATTCCATTGTTCTGTGACACAGTCCCAGCCAGTTCCAGGCCTGGGAGTCTCCACAGCCACCACCAGGGCTTTGTGGTGCAGGGTCTAATGCCTGGACACCATTGTCATGGGGGTCTCCATGGAGACCCTGCGGCTATATAAGGGCCACGGAGACGTGGGGTGCCCATATCTGGGAGAGCACCTCCCTCAGGAGTCAGCAGCTGCCCTGGGTGACCATGGAATGTCTGTGTCAGCAAATGCCCAAGATGTCCATGGAGAAGGAGGTGGAAGCCTGCTGCCAGTCCTCCACAAGAAACCAAGGTCAGGGAATGAAGGAAGGGCCAGAACAGAAGTTCCCCTGCAGGCTGTGGGGAGAGGGCAGCTGTCCCCTGAATCCTATGGGGGAGCACAGAGGGGCAGATGTGGATCTGCAGCCCTGGAGCACCCTGCACCAGGGTGATGTCAGTTATTAAATGAAACAGGTAAAATTTTAGAAACAGTCACATTTGAGCAACGTGAGTATGGCTGGGGAAAGGGGCAGAAACATGAAATGGCTTTTGTCTCTCTGTGTCTAGATATCTAGTGAGTTCCATGGGGACAGGGACAGGGTTGACTTCAGTTGGGTGGGAAGTATTCCTTCCCATGCATGCAGGAGGTTAGGAACAAGATGATTTTTAACCCTTCCAAACCAACCCATTCCATGATTCTGTGATTCTGTGACATGGTCCCAGACAGTTCCAGGCCTGGGCTCTCCACAGCACCACCAGGGCTTTGTGATGGGGTAGGTGCAGTTTCTCAGCTGTTCCCTTTCCAGATGAGACCCAGGCCCGATGAGGAGCCATGACAGCACCTTCATATTCTCGTGCTGTTTTAATCACATCACCCACAGTTGGTTCCATTTCTCCAGGAACCCATAACATGACTGATAGTGTATGGTTAAATGGGGATGGTGCAGCATGCACAAACCTTTGCCTCATAGGCTTAGGGCATGGCATGTGATAAGGATCTACAGTCTCATCATGAGTATAGATCACATCTTGTACAGCCAATTCTTTCAGATCCCTGATAGGTTTTCCAAGTGTGGGTTCTTTGACCTGTGGGCAGTCTATTTTCCCTTTATAGGGATATCTCTCCTGCACAGCTGACAAGAATCGTTTCCATACAAAACATGATTCCAGCCTTTTCCCCAAATGCCTGATCAATACCTGCATCTTTGGCTAGTGATCCCAACTGCCTGGCTTCTCTCTGAGTTAATGTTATGGCAGCAGCCCCATCATTCCAGCATGAGAGTAACCAAGTGGGGAGTGGTTCTCCTACAAGACGGCCAAAGTCCTTTCCCAGAGTACCGAAGTCCCTCATGGCACAGGACTGAGCATATGCTTCTTATTCTGAGTCCTTCTCCTCAGATAACTCTGCTTTAGCTTCTCTACAAGGAGAGGCAGTATCTTCTATCTCCTCTGCATCTACACCACTATCTACACCACTGGACCATGTACCATGTACCACACTGTATATCACTATTGCAGACCATATCACAGCTGTGGTTCTTAAGCAGCTCTTACAAGAATGAACCGCAGAGCAACACTAATCCCAGATAAAAAGCCACAGATCACAGATCCTGAATACCAAAGGTATGGCATGATTGGGAATGCCAGAATGGTGGGTTTGAGCATGGGGGCTGGGGCTCAGGGCTGGCAACTTGGGGAATGGGCTCAGNGGACCTCCTGATGCTCAGCCCTCTGATCATCTCTGGGGCCTCCTCTGGGCTTGTTCTAACAGCTCCATGTCCTTTTTGTGCTTGGGGCTCCAGAACTGGACCCAGCACTGCAGTGGGGTCTCAGCAGAGTGGAGCAGAGGAGACGAATCTCCTCCCCTGACCTGCTGGCCACGCTGCTTTTTGTGTAGCTCAGGACATGCTTGGCTTCCTGGGCTGCCAGCACACCTTGCCAGCTGCTGTTCAGCTTCTCATCAACCAGCACACCCAAGTCCCCCTCCTCCTAAGGGCTGCTCTCAATCCATGCTCTGCCCAACCTGTATTTGTGATGGGGATTGGCCCAGCCCAGGTGCAAGACCTTGTGCTTGTCCTTGTTGAACCTCATGAAATTTGCATGGGCCCAGCTCTCCAGCCTGTCCCTTTGTCTGGGCAGTCTGTGTCTGGAAAGGTGGCTTTACAAATGGTGACTGTATCACCACCCAACAGGGAAAACTCTTTCTTGAGGCTTTGAACTTGGTTTGCTCCTTCTCCCATCTTGGGGTAACCAGGAGGTGGTGTACATTTTCTGACATTATTGATCTTCAAACCCCACTGTCCCCAGGAAGAATCCTGACCCACAAGTGAGGGATGGACTCTCCCTTCCCATTGCCTGGGGTTCAGAGTTTGACCTCAGTGCTTCATAAAAATAATAAGTAAAAGCCACCTTTACAGAGCCTTTGAGTCCCTGTAATCATGTCCTCCAGTGATCTGCTCTAACAAGGCCATGGGGAGGCTCTGGCAGCAATGGGCCTCAGTGGGGCCAATCAATGCTTCAAGGTACTTCCAGGTTCCATTCTGACTTCTGGAGCAGTTTGTTCATTCATCTCTCAGCACCTGAGGATCATGGACTCAGCACCAAACACACCCTGGGGCTCATTGAAATACAGAGAGCACTAAAGGGCCATGGCTCTCCATGGGATATTCTTCACATCTTCAAGACTTGTGCAAGTAATTGGAGAGGTTTTCCCTCTGTAGTTAAGGAGGAACATTTCATACTGTGATTAATGAAAACTGTTTTTTTGTGTTAGAAGTTNCCCTGCAGGCTGTGGGGAGAGGGCAGCTGTCCCCTGAATCCTATGGGGGAGCACAGAGGGGCAGATGTTGACCTGCAGCCCTGGAGCACCCTGCACCAGGGTGATGTTATTAACTGAAACAAAAAATATTTTAGAAAAAGTCAGTTTGAGCAACGTGAGCATGGCTGGGGAAAGGGTCAGGAACATGAGATGGCTTTTGTCTCTCTGTGTCTAGATATCTAGTGAGTTCCATGGGGACAGGGACAGGGTTGACTTCAGTTGGGTGGGAAGTATTCCTTCCCATGCATGCAGGAGGTTAGGAACAAGATGATCTTTAACCCTTTTAACCCAACCCATTCCATGATTCCATGATTCTGTGACATGGTCCCAGACAGTTCCAGGCCTGGGCTCTCCACAGCACCACCAGGGCTTTGTGATGGGGTAGGTGCAGTTTCTCAGCTGTTCCCTTTCCAGATGAGACCCAGGCCCGATGAGGAGCCATGACAGCACCTTCATATTCTCGTGCTGTTTTAATCACATCACCCACAGCCTGTTCCATTTCTCCAGGAACCCATAACATGACTGATAGTGTATGGTTAAATGGGGATGGTGCAGCATGCACAAACCTTTGCCTCATAGGCTTAGGGCATGGCATGTGATAAGGATCTACAGTCTCATCATGAGTATAGATCACATCTCATACAGACAATTCTTTCAGATCCCTGGTAGGTTTTCCAACTGTGGGTTCTTTGACCTGTTAGCAGTCTATATCCTCTTTATAGGAATATTTCCTATGTGTATGAAATGTGTATCCTATGTGTATCTCCTAGGTGTGTGAAAAAACACTGTACCATGTACCACACTGTTGAAGACCATATCACAACTACGGTTTGTAAGCAGCTCTCACCAAGAATGAACCACAGAGCAACACTAATCCCAGATAAAAAGCCACAGATCACATACCCTGGGTACCAAAGGTACAGCATGAATGGTTTTATTTCCAACCCTGTGAAATTTCCTAAGTAAATAGTTTGATTCCCACTCAGCAGAGCCATCAGGGTATCCTCCTACTGAAGTCAAAATTCAAATTATTCATATAAATGAGTTGAAATTTCAACTGAACTTGATATAATTAGCTTTAGCTCCACGTTGGGCACCAATAAATCTGTCAGGGTTTAAGGCTAGGCCGGCAATTAACCGAGTGACACAAGCTCTCTAGTAATCCCCCTCCCCACCCTCATAAAGAAAGGAAAGTCAATAAGAGAGAGAGACTTTTAGGTTGGAAACTAAAAACACAACTTTAATGAAACAATAACGATAAAAAGAAAAAATTTCTAAATATATACAAATATACCAAAAAATGGTACCATGTTCCTCCCCACTAACCCCCAATAACTGTCACATCACCACCAAGGCTTCAAAGCAGCCCTGGGCAAGTCCAGGCTGGACTCCTGGGGTCAGCAGCATGCCTGGTTTAATCCCAGATCAGTTGTAGTGGTGATGATGGGGTGATCATTGCCATCTTGAGTTCCTCCCTCCTTGTCCTTCACTTTAAAGCCTTTTTAAAGCAGTTTAAAGAAGGAGCTGCAGGCATGGACAGTGTAGGGCAGCCTGCAGGAGAGGTGGCCAAGGGCTCTGCAAGGCTGAAAGGCCCAACAGGATCAAGGACTTTGTCACCTCAGACATGGCAGCTGCCTCCACCACAAAGGTCTATCAGGAGTAATTTTGTCTTGAGGCTCTGGACTTTCTTTCCCCTTCTTGGGGAGGTCAGGATGTGTCAGAAGTTTTTTTATTACGCATTTTCATACTCCACTGTCCCCAGGAAGAGTCCTGACCCTCAAGAGAGGGATGGGATCTGCCTTCCCGTTACCTGGGGTTCAGAGTTTGGCCTCACTGCTTCAATCATAGATAAATAATGAAAAATCCTTGGCTTCAGAGCCACCTTTACAGAATCTTTGCCTCCCTGCAATCATGGCCTCCAGTGATCTGCTCTAACAAGGCCATGGGGAGGCTCCGGTAGCAATGGTACTTAGTGGGGCCAATCAATGCTTCAAGGTACTTTCAGGTTCCATTCTGACTTCTGGAGCAGTTTGTTCATTCATCTCTCAGCACCAAACACATCCCAGGTCTCTTTGAAATACAGAGAGCACTAAATGGCCATGGCTCTCCGTGGGATATTCTTCACATCTTCCAGACTTGTACAGCTAATTGGAGAGGTTTTCACACTGTAGTTAAGGAGGAACATTTCATACTGTGATTAATGAAACTGTGGGAGTTTTTAAAGTATATTTTACCAGATCATCTCATGATTTTCATTTTAGAGAAGAGGTGATAGAAGTTCCCTGAGGTCTGACACTGTGTGGGCAATTTCACTTCTCCCCTCCCCAGCCCCACCATTCCTCTCATGTCCCACCTGGGACTTCCATCCCTGGTCCTTGCATCAGACTTCTCCACTCCTCTCTGCAGCTGGAGGTTACAGCTCCACTGCACCACCTCCCACCTGCTCTCCTTAGAGAACTGACTGCACACGGGCACAGCAGGAGTTTTCCTTTGTGCAAGCCAAGAAAAGTCAAACAGAGAAAGGGAAGAAGAATCTGATGAGGAATGGTTTAGAGAGACAGATGGGAGAAGAGAGATGTGATCATCATGAGAGAGGTGGCTAAAGAGACAATCAGGCTGCTGAAAGACAGGCGAGCTTTGAACAACCTGCTGCTCAAAGCAGCACCCAGGGGAGAGGCATCTGAATGAACAAAGAGTAGGAGAAGGGGACAATTGGAGAGGAGTGGGAATGGCCTTTGTCTGGAGAGTCTGTGTCTGGAAAGGTGACTTTAGAAATGGTCACTGTATCACCAGCACCAGGCAGAAGTTTATGTTGAGGCTCTGCACTTGGTTTGCTCCTCGCCCTTTCTTGGTGTAGTTGGGAGGTGGTGTGCATTTTTCCTACAGTTTTTCTTGCTCATCGTCATGCCTTATGGNGGCTGGAGGTGTAAGGGGAATGGTGAAGAGGAGTGAGTGAGGGTGTGTGTGCAGGCAGGGGTGGCCAGGGCTGTCCTTCAGAGCAGGGTCCTGCAGCCCAGGGGCTGTGTGCTGGGGCAGGGACTCTGCTGCCTGCTTGCCTGCCAGGGGCAGCTCTCAGCCTGCCCGGGGAGCTCCCTGGTGCTGGCAGAAGCTGTGGCTGGCAGGAGACAGGGCAGGGTCCTTCTGGTTTTGAGAGGTTTCTGTGTGACAGAACTGCTCTTGGATACAGGTCATACCCAGAATATATTTAAAGGATATTTATAATCACAGTCAAGGCATATCTACATTCTTGCAAACTTGGCTTTTCTCATGCTGCATTTCCACTTTTCTGTGTTTTGGCAGGGTGGGAGGAAGGGATTCCTTGTGGAATTCCCTCGTCAGGAGAGTTCCTTGAATCCCTGCACCATCCCCCTCCTGTGTGCTGGGCACCTCATCCAGTGCTTTCAGCCTCCTTTACCCTTCAGATACATCCAGCATCACCTTCCCAGGTCCATCAGGGTCTGTGTGACAGCACAGCCCTCAGCCAGCCCGTGGGGTCTGGGGTGCTGGGCACCTCCTCCTCCATCTGCTCACACAAGAGGTGAAGTGCATCTGTGCTGCCATGTGCCCAACTCCCCCTGCCCAGGGGCTGGAGGTGCCTGCCAGGCATTATCAACATCTGGGAGGGGTTGTGCAGGGCTGGGGGAGGGAAAGGCTTTTCTGAGTGCCCCTCTGCCTCTCTCCATTCCCCCCTCAGCTGCTCTTGCTGTTGATGTCAGGCTGGGAGAGGGAGTTTCAGCTGCAGGCACAGCTCTTGTGGAAGGCTCCTCCCATGTAGATGGTTTCAGGCAAGAAGGAGACCTTGAGAAAGGGTCAGATCCTGAGTGCTCTGAGCTGGGTCCCTCTTCTCTCAGCAAGGACAGACAGAGACACAGCCCATCTCCCCCTTCTCTGCATGCAGCTGCAGGCAATGCTCTTTGCTCACTCTGTTCTGCCTGAGTGCTGCAGCAATGCTGAGGGTTTCTGATACACAAAAAACCTCACCAGATGAGATGGGGGGAGCTATAACAAAGAAACCCAAACCTCTCTTACTGCGTTCTGTTGAGAGGGTTCCTTTATGCAGAGAGCACAGAAGCTGCAAGGACTTCAGCATCACTAAAAATCTCATAAGAAAAATGTCCACTCTAGCTAGAATTGATCCCTGTCCCCACCATTTCCATGAATGTCCCCTGTTGCACAGCTGGAACAACTCCTTGGTAGCTAGTGAACAGTCCCTGCTTTTCTTGACAGAGACAGCAACACCCAGGGCTGAAGAAAAGTGCATGTGTGAAGGATGCAGATGGTATATGGCAAATGGGTCTCATTTTTCAGAGAATTGTCTCTTAAATTATTGTGTTTCCTCCTCAAAACGCTCTCCATGCTTTTTAAAAGCAGCAGATGTCCAACAGCAGCTCCATCAGGCAGTTCCTCCTCCTGGCATTTGCAGACAGGCGGGAGCTGCAGCTCTTGCACTTCTGGCTCTTTCTGGGCATCTACCTGGCTGCCCTCCTGGGCAACGGCCTCATCATCACCACCATCGCCTGTGACCACCACCTCCACACCCCCATGTACTTCTTCCTCCTCAACCTCTCCCTCCTCGACCTGGGATCCATCTCCACCACTCTGCCCAAAGCCATGGCCAATTCCCTCTGGGACAACACAGACATCTCCTACAAGGGATGTGCTGCACAGATCTTCTTGTTTTTATTCTTCATCGTTGCAGAATTCTCTCTCCTGACCATCATGTGCTACGACCGCTACGTGGCCATCTGCAAACCCCTGCACTACGGGACCCTCCTGGGCAGCAGAGCTTGTGTCCACATGGCAGCAGCTGCCTGGGGCACTGGGTTTCTCAATGCTCTGCTGCTCACAGCCAATACATTTTCCCTGCCCCTCTGCAAGGGCAATGCTCTGGACCAGTTCTTCTGTGAAATCCCCCAGATCCTCAAGCTCTCCTGCTCACACTCCTACCTCAGGGAAATCTGGTTTTCTGTCGTGTGTGTCTGTTTAGCATTTTTCTGTTTTGTTTTCATAGTGGTGTCCTATGTGGAGATCTTCAGGGCCGTGCTGAGGATCCCCTCTGAGCAGGGAAGGCACAAAGCCTTTTCCACGTGCCTCCCTCACCTGGCTGTGGTCTCCCTGTTCATCAGCACTGGCATCTTTGCCTACCTGAAGCCCCCCTCCATCTCCTCCCCATCCTTGGACCTGGTGTTCTCATTCCTATACTCGGTGGTTCCTCCAGCAGTGAACCCCCTCATCTACAGCATGAGGAACCAGGAGCTCAAGGATTCCATCAGGAAACGGTTTCCATTGACATTGTTCAACAATGACAAATTCACCACCATTCTCCAGAAATGACTCCTACAGTATCTGATTCCCTGCTTTTTTTGTTCTTTTAATTGGTTTTTAACCACTGTGTTTATCATTACTGCTGTTCTTACTGTCATACATGGTTATGTTCCTACGTTAATGTTTAGACTTTTATTACTAAAACTGAGAAATGTCCCTGCTTTGTTTCATCTAGTTACGTTATACAATTTTTTCTTACACTTACTAAGAGTCTTCGATTTTTCATTAACTAAACCATCTGCTCTGCTTGACATCCTGTCCCTCCACTGTCTCACCTGACCCACTCAGCATTGTGTCACTTTCAAACTCCCTGAGGGTGTGCTTCATCCCACTCTCTGTGTCACTGATGAAGATATTGAACAGGACTGGTCCTGGTATGGACCCCTCAGGGACTATTTTGGAATCTGGTCCTGTCCCCAACACCTCCATACAAAGAAAGAATTGGCATTTCTAGGCCATGAATGGCCAGGTTATCAGACGAACAATTCAAAACATAAAAAGTAACAATGGATTCAAAGACAGTTCCAGCATCTGTGTGAAGGATTCACCCGTGGGTCAATGGGAGAGCCTCCCAGGATGACCTTGTCAGCTGAGGGTGGGAGGTTTCTGCCAATGGGGTCTGAGACTCCTGGTGGGAAGCCAGAGTAGGGACAGGGTGGGGATTTGATACCAGCAGCAGAGCTGGGCTGAGGGACTCAACACCCTCTGTGGCTGACACAGGAGAAATGTTGGCAAGCTGGAGGGGGGTCAGTGAATGTCCACCAAGACAGGCCAGGGCTGGAGCCTTTGCTTGTGAAGAGAAGCTGAGGGAGCTGGGCTTGTCCATCTGGAGAAGTGAATGTTGATATACACCTCACTGCAGCCTATCAGGACCTATGAGGAGGTCATGGAGAACAGAGAGCAGGGCTCTCCACCACAGCTCATATTAAAAGGACACAAATTCAAAAGGTGTTGGTGAAACAGGGGATGATGGACCTGGAGGCAAAGAAAAGATTCTTCACCCATGTCAGTGCCAGTGCTGAGCAGGGTGGCCATGAACCCGGTCTGCCAGGGCTGGTCAGCTTGCTGTAACAGAGGTGCCTCCAGGAGCAGAACTCAGGGGGATGTCTGGTACCTGCCTCACCCCTCCCTTTCTCAATGGTGAAATTTCTGCTGTGTGGCTTCTCTGATGCACTGATGCCCTCACAATGCTTACTGGCCAGAAGGTCCCCAGAGGGCCAGGCAGGCTGCTGCAGTGGCAGTGACCTCATCCTCGTCACCATTCCAGCCACCTCCCCTTGGCCTCTCCCCTTTCCCTCTGCCCCATCATGTCTCTGCTGGCAGGAGTGGGTTTGTGATGAACATTTTGTCCCCACGGTGCCCAACTGCTGACCCATCAGGCTCCTGGAGCAGAAGTGACCTCACAGCCAGCATCACCATTTGTGTCACCTGTGCCCGTCTCTGCCCATCCCCTCCCCTGACTCCTCGTCTCTGCTGGACCCCACATCCAGCAGCCAAACCCATCCCTTTTCCTGGCCTTGCCTTCTCCGTGTCTGACTCCTGGGCAGAGCCAGGCTGGGACATAGCATCTTTGGGCTTTGCAGGGCCCATTTCATAGGAGACCATTTCTCCTATGATTATAAGGACCCCGTTCTGCTCCCCGTCCCTGTCTGTCAGCTCAGGAAGTGGAACCTGAGAACAACTGTTCCTTCTACTAAAGGCTGAGGCAAAGAAGCTATTCAGTCCCTCAGCCTTTTCCTCACCCTTGCTCACTCTTTCCTCCTGGCATCCAATAAAGGACGGGGAGTGCCCTCCACCCTCCTTTTGTTGTTAGTATGTTGATAGAAAAATTTATGAGGTTCTTCAATGGCAGCAGCTGGATTAATTTCACACTTTTTTCACACATTAATTTTTTTCCTGACATCTTTGTAGCCCTCTCAGTGTCCTGCTCCTTTTTCCAAAGAAACAATATCTCTTTTTTTTGATGTGTTTTAACCAGAACTTTGTTTTCATCCTTCATCACTGTTCCCTCCTGGCATGCAGGACAGTACAGAGTTTCTCTTCATCTTCCTGTTATTGCCAATATAAATAAATAATAAAAATAATATGTACCTGTTTAATAATAGCAACATTTTTATTTTTCCTTTATGGAAATAGCTAGATGAAGTTCATGGTAGACTTGAGCCCTTCTAATTTTCTCCCTCCAGAGCCTCATGTCATCTTCAAAGTCCCCTGCACCTTTTTTTTAAAGACCATAAAGTCTCCTTTTTTCCCTGAGTTGTTACCAGGTCTCTCTTTTCAGCCAGGATGGTCATTTTTCCCAGGAGTTTGTCTTATAGCACATGGGGACAGTCTGCTCCTGTGCCTTTAATAGTTCCTTTCTGGACTTCTTGATTTCAAGACTTCCTCGACTCCTTTGCCCTTCCGGACTGCCTCCCAAGGGACTCTCTCAAACAGAAACAGAATCTGCCTACTGGAACTCCAAGGTGACAGTTCTGCTGAGCCTCCTCCATTCTTGGAGAAGTAAGGAGGAGGCTCAGCAGAACTGTCACCTTGGAGTTCCGGTAGGCAGATTCTGTTTCTGTTTGAGAGAGTCCCTTGGGAGGCAGTCCGGAAGGGCAAAGGAGTCCAGGAAAATTCGAAATCAAGAAGTCCAGAAAGGAACAATTAAAGGCACAGGAGCAGACTGTCCCCATGTGCTGTAAGACAAACTCCTGAGAAAAATGACCATCCTGGCTGAAAAGAGAGACCTGGTAACAACTCAGGGAAAAAGGGAGAGTTTATGGTCTTTAAAAAAAAGGTGCAGGGGACTTTGAAGATGACATGAGGCTATGGAGGGAGAAAATTAGAAAG
>JAAWXA010000730.1:0-16308 GCA_038090715.1 Florisuga fusca | reverse complement strand
TCGGGGGAGGCCCGAGACAAGATAGATGCCAGAACTGACCAAACAGAGTATTCCATCCCATACACGTCATACTCAGTATAAATTTGAGGGATCACGAGGGTCAGCACCTTTCTGCTCCTTTCCTGCCCTTTCCTCTCGTCCTGCCTTCCTTCATCGTTTCCCTGTGTGCTTCGGCATCCTGGGAGGATTCCATCCGTTCGTCTGCCTGTGGTCCTGATCCGTGACAGCCTGAATCTGTGTGTTCCTGCCTCCAGCTCCCGACTGCTCCTGACCCCAGGGTCCAGCCTGGACTTTCCCAGGGCTGCCCTGCAGCCTCGGTGGTGACGTGAGAGTTATTGGGGGAAAGGGGGGAGGAACGTGGGATCAATCTTTTCCTGTATATTTGTATATATTTAGTAATTTTTCCTTTTTTATCATTACTGTTTCATTAAAGTTGTGTAGTTTAGTTTCCAACCCATAAGTCTCTTTCCCTTATTCTCTCTCCTTTCCTTATCAGGGAGGAGAGGGGGATTAATAGAAAAATCTGTTATTCGGTTTAATTGCCGGGCCAGTGTTAAACCGTGACACTTCTCTAAAAATAAATCCTTGTAACTTGTTTAAGTTTCAAAACGTGTTAGCTTGCAATTTCTATGCGTCGTCTCTGAAGCAGAGGCTGAGATTTCCTCATAAACAAAATATTAAAATAATAACACAGATCACGACAATGACCATAACTGCTGAGTCTCTTAAATATATAATATGCAGGGTTTCAAATGGAATTTAAAATTTGGGGTGACCTTTTTAAATCCCATTCTGTGCTGTGTTAGTGATAGGCAACCAACTGACTGCATCATTTGTTGTGTCAGGTTTTAGATTCTGAAGGACACTGTCTCCAAGTGCTATTTCACTATTTCAGAATGCCACTGTCTTAGCAGATACATCTGACTTGAGTTTTGCTTTCCAAATGCCTCTTCTTTTTCAGAAACAGAGTTATTGTTCTTTATGAGAATATAAAAATCTCAGACAGGAAAGAATATATAGTATAAAATCATTAATTTCCAGCACTGGCTTTCCTTTTGTCTTCTGCAAGTCATTGAGTGGCCAACTCTCTCAGTGTCCTCATAGGAAATTGGTTGCTGCTTCTCCATCCTCTTTCTTAAAGGAAGAAGAGGTTTTGTTGATCAAGCTAATTAGTGGGTGGAAGAGGGAATTCAAAAAGCAGGAATGACAAAACAAGGGTGATATTCCATTCACTCATCCAAAGGAGAGGTAGGAAGAAGGGATATAGTCAGAAGTGGGTTTGTGGAACTTTTGGAGAGAAGACATTCATTAATGAAGTTGATCAGTGAGGTTGATGATAAAGTTTGGATTTTTTTAAGACACCTGTACTACCTTGAGTGAATGTGAACTTTCAATGTAACTTCCTACACCAGAGATGGAGTTATGCAGAGTGATAACTTCATCCTCTTTAAGAAAGCTTTTTGACCCAAAGTAACCCTGAATTGATAGAGGATCTTCTCCATGTTTTTAGTGCAGTTCCTGTTTTCTGCTTTATTTGCTGTATTGCTACAGGTTGGTCAGCTGAATATTCTAAGAGAGTGGAATGATTCTCCTTCTGCATTAAACTCAGAATCATATCATAGAACCCCAGACTGGTTTGGGTTGGAAGGAAACGTAAAAATCACCCAGTCCCAACCCCCTGCCATGGGCAGGGACACCTCCCACCAGCCCAGGTTGCTCCAAGCCCCATCCAACCTGGCCTGAGACACTGCCAGGGATGGGAAACAGTAGCAGACTTCCTCCCCCCGGTTGTGGAGAGCACTCGAAGATACAAAGCTCTTACTCTTGACTTTTTCTAACCTGCTGAAGGAAGAAACCTCACATCTGTCAAGAGAAAGGCTCTGGTGTAAAGTCAGCAGTTGAGCTGTTCTTCTGCCTCGCGACCTTCAGCTCTTGCCCGTCACTTGGAGCTCCTGCTTGCTGCCTCTTCCGAACTTGTAATGAGGGAAAATGGGAAGGAATTGGCAGCATGACTCAGGTGTCTGGGGTGGAAATGGAGACTTTATAAAGGGTATGATCCAGGAGAATATATAAGTGGGGTGGCATGGAGCTTAGAAAGTAGGGAATTGCCAGATTTACTCACCTTTCTCACTTAGCATGTTTCCATTTGACTTAGAATAAGGTTGATGACATCTACTGGTTGTTAATACTGCAGAGGTCTCTTATTTATTTATTCTTATTATTATTATCTATTGTTTATTATTATTATTTATTATGTTTATTTATTCTTTATTATTATTTATGTCGTTGTTGTTTTTATTTAGAGAGGACAGCCCCTAATTGGCTTATAAACTCTCTTCCAACCAACCCTCAGGGAAGGTGGAAAACACCAAAAAGGGAAGGTGGAAAATTCCAGCCTGACTCTGCCTAGACTCCGCCCAGACTCCACCTGGCTCCACCTGGACTCCGCCCAACTCCACCTGGCATGAATATTGTAATGACATGATGTAACCTCATGAATATTTATGTAAAGGTGATAACGTCTCTGTATAAATTAGCCCACTTCGGGTTAAAACGGTGGAATTCTATTTCCGGCGTTAGCCTGGAATTCCCTCGGCGATGAATAAATACATTTTCTGTTTAAAGGCTTGAAACTGTCTCTAAACAGTTTGTTTGGCCTTTTTCGGCTTCAGTCTATGTAATGATAGATTAGTGTACCCGGCATTTCTTTTCGGATCGGCGAGAGTGCCCAAACCACGTACGGTTGGCATATCATGGGAGAGTTTCTCATCCCTTGGGGCAGCACTACCCATTCATATCTCTTGGCAGGTTCGCTTTTGTTAATCGACGGGATGTTAAAGGCAAAGCTAACCATGCCTTTGGGATGAAGGGGAACAGTGAAAAAACAGTCCTTAAGGTCAATTACCAGAAGGTACCAACCTCTGGGTAACATAGTGATTAAGGGCAGCCCGGGTTGGAGGGCGTCCATCGGCCACATCTGGTTGTTTACCTTGTGTAAGCAACCACCATTTTCCAGTCTTTTTTGGAACTAAAAGATGGGAGTGTTCCAAGGGCTGATGGACGGCTGGATGTGTCCAGCGTTAAGCTGCTCCTGCATCAGGCGGTTGCTGATTTCGAGGCGCTCTTTTGATAGGGGCCATTGCTCCACCCAGACAGGGGTGTCTGTCTTGCATCGCAGTCTGGGAGTTGGTGGTGCCTCTGCAGTGGCCCTCATTAAAAATGTTGAGGGGGTTGGGTGGGTTCAGGAATAGAGAGGATGGCCCCTAATTGGCTCATAACCTCTCTTGCAACCAACCCTCCAAGTTGTCCCGGTAATGGCGTAACGCAGGCTCGGACGGTTATTATCTGTCCTTTGGGGAACTTGAGCTACACGGGGTTAAGGGCCTGGAGGGGGGTGGAACCACCACCTATTCCCTGGATGGCATCGAGGGCAGAGATGAGTTTCCAGTGACGAGGCCACACGTTAAAGTTGATTATCGTAATATCAGCCCCGGTGTCCATCATCATGGAAAGAGTCTCGGTCTCATCACCAGAGGTCAATTGCACAATTATAATAGGCCTTGTCTTCATCTGCTGCACTAAGGTTACCAGAGTGCTTCCAGACGATCCAAAGCCCTGACTGCCTCGTGCCACAGGGGCGTTCTTCCCCAAATTCATTTTTGGGAGAAGGACCAGTTGTGCTAACCGAGTGCCAGCTTTGATTACCAGGGGGGGCGCTAACATAAAACAGGCGATCATGATCTCCCCTGTATAATCCGCATCAATTACTCCTGGTAGCACAACAAGTCCTGTGATGCCAGCAGAAGAATGGCCAATCAGTAAGGCCCCTACCGTGCTATTCTCATGGTAAACCGGTCCGTATATTCCTGTGGGGATTCGTTGCACCTGGGTCGTCGTCAGGGTGACATCTACTGCGGAGGGCACGTTGAGACCCAGGCTTCCCCTTGTGGCTGGGGGGGGGAGCTGGTGTAAAGCCCTGGCCCGGCTACTTGTGTCCTGGCGTGGGGGCCTCTCGCGCTGCTCCTCCCGTTTTTTGCATACCTACATGCCGAGTTGTTATGATTGTCCTTCTGGCATCGGTCACACCATACTGTGGCCGAGCAGGCTCTACTTGTATGGCCTCTAACTCCACACCGATAGCAGATGGGTGGATTTCCTTGGTCGATTTCCCCTTCTGTCTAGTTTCTGCGCTACTGCCGCAAGAAGCTTATGAGTGGGTTCCATAGCGGCGGCAAAGGCATTAGCCATATCTTGATTTTGCCGTATTTGGGTTGCCCTGGCGGCAACAACTTCTAGCATTTCCGCTATTCAGCCGTTCTTGGCAGGGTGGAAAGTAATGACTTCACCTTTGGATTCGCATTTTCGACTGCCAGTAGTTTAAGCATAGAGTCTTTTTGCTCTGGTCCTAGGTTGGATTGGACCATGATAGATTGGTGAAGTCGATCGATGAAGTGCTGGAACGGCTCAGTCATCCCTTGCTTGATGGAGGTGAATGAGGGGAGCGGAGTAGGTTCTGGAACCACATAGAAAGCTTGACGGGCTAGATGCGCAGCAGTGTGGTAGAGCGCTATTGGGAACCGGAGTTGGACATTGACATCTTCAAAACAGCCCGAGCCCGTGAACATTTCAGTGGTCACCCCTAATAATGGATCCCCAGCTGCTCGAGGGCGGTTCGCTTCTATCTGGGCCAGGCGCTCCCTCTCCTTGAACCACACAATTTGCTGGGAGGGAGTGAGCAGGTACTTGGCCAAATTGCGACAGTCGTGGGGGCTATTAGCGTTGGCTCTGAAAAGCCAATCCAGGACAGCCCGGCCGCTTTCTGTCCTTAGTCCTCCCTCCTTCAGCATCTTTTTGGCCTGCTGCAGGGTCTTCCATTTGTGTTGTTCATATTGAGGTGTCCCGTTGTTATTGAGCAGAACAGGGCAGGCAATGGTGCTCGCTTCCCAATCCCGCTCGCGGATGGTGTCGCGAACGAAACCGGTCCATCTTCCAGGTCGGTGCTTATTGGCACCTTTAATGCTTTGGTTGTCCTGCTGCTTTTTCAGCGGGGTTGGGACATCCTCGTAGTCATCGGAAAGGGCAGATGGATCCCGGTATTTGTGGAAAGACGACCGCTGTTCTATGTCTTTGATCCTCTTTTCCAACAGCTTTATTGCCTGATCAAGAAGGGCTTTTATTTCGTCCTTCCAGACGGCGGGTGTGGATGGTGGGGTGGCTGAGGTGGACGCTTCCTTTCTTTTTTCAGAGGTGGGCGATAGCAGTCAGGGTGGTTTCAGGCAGCAACTGGGGCCGCCCATCTCGGGGGTGCAGGCTGTCGGCATTTTTGCGTTTTCTTGCATGTTGTTTTCGGTGCTTGGAGCAGGTACCTCTTCCTCCGGCCCGATGTCTGATAGGAACTCAGCTATTGAGTGGTGTGCTTTCCCTGACATGCCTTTAACAGCAAAGCCTTTGTCCCCTAATCCTAAGAACGCCTTCCAAGGCTTACCATCCTCAGAAGGAGGAGTGGGTAGCGGAGGTGCTGTGGGAACAACACTGGGCCTTGCTTCTGGCGGGGGTGCCGTAGTGATAACATTGGCTTCTGTCGAAAGCGCTGCAAGGATGGTAGCAGCAGCCTTCACCTCGGCTTTTACTTCTTTTAGGGCATTGATTATCGCCCCCCATATACCGTCTAGGCCGGTTGTATTCTTACTTCTTTCCTGGGAGCGAAGGCCTTCCAACACGTCTCCGACCTCTTGCCAGAGCTCCCATACGGCTGGGAAGGAGAGGAGTTTTTGCTCCTTTGCCTGTGTCACCAGCTCCTCCGGGAGCCTTTTACTTACGGGGGTGTTTGGTGACGGCCCCATCTTTTTTCTCAGTGCAACGAGGACGACAAGGGCAGACCCATCAGCACAGCCANGGGTGGTGGGGGGGGGTGGGACTGTGGATTCGGTAACTAGATGGAAGGGAATTATTCAAAATGCTATAGTTGAAGGAGAAATGGTTCCAAACATGGGTCCGATGGTTTTTCCAGTGATTGTGGGACCAGGAGGAGGAGGTCAATGGGTTGCATTAGATTGGAAAATGATAAAAGAAGCCAAAGCTGCCATTACGCAGTACGGTTTGAAATCGTCATTTACTCAATCTCTTTTGCAACATGTTTTTACTACTCAATTGTTGACACCATATGACACAAAAATGCTCATTAATACTCTGTTAACTCCTTCTCAACAACTGCAATTTCATCATAAATGGCAAATGCTGTGTGAAAAATGCAGCTGTGATTCCAAGACAGAACACCGATGTATTATTTTTTGCGCTCTTGCCGACACCTTTCCCTTCCCAGCAAGGTTTTATTTGAAAAATAATCACATCACCTTTAGCCTTCTTTTAGCTAATCAGCACCCCTTCCATTTGTCCCCAGAGCTCCTCTTTCCTAACAGCTCTTATTTCTCCCTAGAATCTCTTCCATGGTGCCAGCTGAACGTGAGCCAGGGTGTGCCCAGGTGGCCAAGAAGGCCACCAGCATCCTGGCTTGTGTCAGCACTTTGTGGGCAGCAGGAGCAGGGCAGGGATTGTCCCCCTGTGCTAGGCACTGGGGAAGCTGCACCTGGAATCCTGGGCTCAGTTCTGGGCCCCTCAGGACAAGAAGGACATTGAGGGGTTGGAGTGTGTCCAGAGAAGGGCAATGGTGCTAAACCTAAACCTCCCCTCTTCCAATTTAAAGCCATCACCCCTTGTGTTATCACTCTAGGACCTTGTCTAAAGCCCTTCCCCAGCTTTCCTGGAGCCACTCCAGTCACTGGAAGGTGTTTTAAGGCCTTCTCTTCCCCAGGCTGTGTAATGACCAGAAAAAGAAGCACTGGAGCGAGTCAGGAGGTAGCACAGTCCCTGCCAACATGCTTCAGAGGCTTCAGAAAGGTAACTTTTCCTTCCCACCCTTCAGTTACCAAAAGCTGCAACATTTGCCATTTACACCCATGATTTACAGGCCTTGGACCACCAAATAACATTCAGCTCAGCAGAGACCCAAGAGAGCTCCGTGATACTTGGGCAGTTGGTGGGTCCATCCTCCTCAACCAGTCTTGGCCACAGGTAGAAGTCCAACCAGCTCACTACTCTGTCTCTGGATGCTGAAATAAGTATATAAGAGCAGGTTAGGAGATCTTCACTTTGAAGACATCCTTCCAGGATCCAGCAACACACAGTTTGGGAATTTGATGACACAAATCCCGAAAGATTTCTTTCCACACTATTTTCATAGAATCACAGAATGGTTTGGGTTTGAAGGGACCTTAAAGATCACCTAGGTCCAGCCACCTGTATGTGTAGGGTCACCTCCCACCTTGGCCCAGGTTGCTCCAAGCCCTAGGTGACTTCTTCTCAGAGCACAAATACCTTCCAAACATTCACAAAGTCCTGTGGCCATGTGGATGGAGCTCTTATCTCCATCACCAGAGAGAAAAGCCTGAAGCAAATGCTGGGAACCAGGAACTCCTTTTGGCTCTTCTCAGATACTTCCCACATGGTCTCAGACATTGTCCTCTTGTGTGTAAACTGAAACTAAAATGCTTTGTCATTTTTTCAAGGGGTAGGAAGAGCAGTTAGAACATTTTGGCTGTAGCTCACAGGACAAAGCCCAGTTATCTGTGATGGTAGAGCTGCCAATATGAAGTGGAGGACCTGACATCTACTGGTTGATAATACTGCAGAGGTCTCTTTTTTATTTATTTTTATTATTATTATTTATTGTTGCTTTAGAATCCAATATGTTTTGGTGACACTTGAGGCTGGAAACCAATTTACCTATCTTAAGGGACATGAGAGTCCAGACGACACACTGTGGTACTGTGTTCTTCTGCAGACCTAGGTGCTGCAGAACTTTGTCTGGTTTTTTTTTTTCTTTTCCAGATATTGAAAAATATCACTTGGTATGCTGAGCGTGTCTTAACAGAGATCTCACTTGGGAATCTCCTGATTCTGGTGGTGATGAGAACCATCCAGTACAACATGACCCGGACAAGGGTGAGTTACCTGCAGCTCTTACATGTGGATTTCTGACTCCAACAGCATCAGTTCCATCTCAAACAGAATGTGGGTTTTTCTGCTCCCTGGCACAACCAGTTGGCAGCTGAATTGACAGGATGGAAGGAATGGGAAGATCAGCTGGATTAACTACACCCAATATTAAGTGGTTCTGAACTTGTAACCCCATCTCTGTTTTATCATCCAAGTCATTGAGTAGGTTTCTCTGAAATCCATGATTCAGGCACCAAACTGCTCATCTTCAGTTGAGAGGAAAGGTTCCTTACATTGAGGAGAATGTTAGGCCTTAGAGTTTCAATTACTATACAGTTATTCAGAAGTGAGAATTTCAGCACTATTTATTGTTCATATTTTTAAGAAACAGGACACTGACTGGGCCATAAAGCCATTTTGTGCTCTAGCAAATCAAAACTGCTTCAACTTTGTAGCCTTGTGTCAGGTTGGTTTTGTGCAGTTTTCATTTGTTTCTATACCTTGTCTCAAACATAGAAGCGTGCTCTCATAAGCTTTTGAATATTTTAAACAATTAAAGGCAAATTTTTACAAAAAAGCAGCAAAAATAATGTTAAATATATTTTAAATTGAAAGACATAAGGATTTAGCTTTCATCATCAAAAGAATGTGAAGAAACAAGGGCATTCCTGGCATGCATGTATAGGATTTGGAATGGATTATGTTATGTAAATTAATATTTTAGACCTGAATAGGGAAAATAAATCCATATTGGATTGGATAAGTGAATAAATTTGGTTCTGTGATAAGCCTGAACTTTGTCAGGGCCATCATTTGAGCTGCTACCTGCTCAAATGCTTTCAGGGATGCTAACAAGGGGACGAGATCTCTGAAGTATCATGTGATTATAGTTGTGGGATATCTAGAATGCTTTAAACAGTTAATAGGGAGATGAGTTATGAAGCAGAAAATTTTAGGATAAGACAATAAAAAGGAGAGGAAGGGAGAGGAGGAGAACGTCTTTCAGTATGTTATACCTGTGATCTCATTGTAAATCAGCATTGCTGAAGATAGGAAGGCATACACATATTATTCTTTTATAAGTATACTTTAAGAAAAGCATATTTAAAACATCCCCAAGTACATACACTTGAAATTTCTGCTCTATGCTTTTGACCACATCCTTTAAAGCAACGAGGTCCCTTCCAACCCCTAACATTCTGTGATTCTGTGGTGTATTACTCAGCCTTTTGAATGATTCCTGCAGTAGGTGTTATTATGTATCAAAAGGACAATTTAATGTGGGGTTTTTTTTCTTTTTTCTTTCTGGCAGGACAAGTACCTTCATACAAATTGTCTGGCAGCCTTAGCAAATATGTCAGCACAGTTCCGCTCACTTCATCAGTATGCAGCTCAGAGGATCATCAGGTAAATAGAACATTTTACAAATAGACTTTGCTTGAAACTCATTTATGGTGAAACTCAGGAGTAGAGGAACTTGAGTTTTATATGCCCTAATAGCTACTAATGAACTGCATAGCTGGTTGCTCCAGGTTGCTCCAAGCCCCATCCAACCTGACCTGAGACACTGCCAGGGATGGGGCAGCCACAGCTTCTCTGGGAAACCTGGGACAGGGGCTCAGCACCCTCACACCAAAGAATTTCTTCCTCAGATCTCATCTCAATCTCCCCTCTTGCAGCTTAAAACCATTCTCCTTCATCCCATTACTCCAGGACCTTATCAAAAGTCCTTCCCCAGCTTTCCTGTAGAAGAAAAACATCTTTGCTTTCCAGTAAAAGTAGCCAGAGCAAAGTGGTAGCAAATTTTGCTCTTTAGATGAGCCTACCAGGGTAGTGACAGGTTCCCATATTCTGTCCTGCCTTGGTAAGAGCATGTGTCTGACAAGTGATGGTTCTTTAGAACAGAAAACAACTCCACCGTGTAGAGATTGATTGACGGCCCAACAAAAAGCTGCCGCAACTACAGACCTGTTAGGAAGTGTTCATGTGCCTCATGATAACTCAGGAAATGACTTTTTTGTAGGGAGCTGGTGAAAGCAAACGCCAGTGGTTTCAGTCTTTGTACTGAGCTGAAAAACTCCAGCTGGTTTGCTCTGATTCACCTTCTTGACAGATCTGTAAAATCTCACAACCCAACTTTTAATGTGGTGGAGAGACCTAATGATAAGACCAAAGTAGATTTGCCTTTTTAACCCCTGTCCCAAGGGAGGACAGGCATCTCTTTGGGCTGAATGACCATCTCTGGGATATCCTGATGTGCAGCCCAAGGAGGGGAGTCCAAAAGGTTCTCATGCTGCCTTGCTCAGCTTAGAAAGTTGGAGTTTCAAAATCATCAGGAGTGCTTTCTCAAAGGCATTAAGAAGGTGAAAAGCTCCATGAATTTATCTTGAGTGTTACAGAGCACTACAAAAGCAGATTTCTTATTTTCTTCCTTTATTACAAGCATTCAGTGCCAAAAATATACACGCACACACACACAAAAGCCAAGAGCTAAGTCTAGAGAATGATGGCAGATGTCCAAGGTGTGATGGGATCCCAGTCAATTATCCTTCTTATGTCTCTGCTTTTTTCTGTCACAAGCAGCTCTTTATTTTTCTGATTATTTTTTTCCTCTCTCTTTCTCTCCCTATCTCTCCTCCCCTCCTCACTTTAAATGTGTATGTCTAATTAGGGAGGTGTATGGCAACCTCTAGTGGTGCATGTGTACTTAGAAACCAGGAAACATTCCAACAGATGAAGCTGTATTGAAAAGCATTTGCCTTAAGTCATCTTCTTGTCAGTGATTTTATCAGAAAGACATGGCCCTGAGATGTCAGAATGCAGCTGCTCAGGGAAAGCCCTTCCTCTCCATTTCCAAGCACTGCTTGAATATCATCAAACCTCTTTCCAAAGAAGTTAAAGAAATTAAAGCCAAGTGACTCACAGTTTTAAGTGACAAATCCAACACCTGTAGTAATAATGAAGTGCCTGGCTTTACTTTTTGATAATTGTGCTTGGAGTTTAGAAAGCAAGCCAAGTAAAAACCTACCCTGGTTGCAGGGCTGTAACACTCCACTTGGTTGTGCTTTGCTGCTCAGAGACTACAGAGCCACTTCGGGTTGTTGCTTGGGACAAAAATGGCGTTGACACATGGTTTTATTGTATTTTTTGATAACAGTCTACCAATTTGATATAAAGATACTCCAAATGTCAGCACTCCACAAATATAAGAGACAAAGTGCAGTGGAATACCACTTTTGGCACTATGCTGGTAAAACAACTCTGTATATTTGAAATTAAACCAGTGGTAAGAGTGCAGAGAGAAGGGAAGGTTGTCCAAGTCAAGGCAGTCTACAGTAGAGGACATCCAACATCAAATGAACACTGTCCTGGATCTTATTATAAATCATCTATTACTTTTTGTTTGTTTGTTTCATTTCCAGCAGCTGCTTCTAATAGATTTAGACAAATCTGTCAATTTTCATGCTCTCTGGAACATGATACAAATTACCCAACATGATGAATTTGTATTTTACTGAGCTCTTAAGACACTACATTGAATATTCACAGCTAATTCTTTCCTAGAAAATAGCCTTCAGAATTTAAAACAATTTGCAGTCTCTGCTCAGAATAGGATTAGAAAAAAGCCTGCATGGAAATGGAATTACTTCTCACATTAAGAAAGGAATCATTAGAGCATCTGGTGAGGCTTAAATTATGACTGCTGTATTGCTAAGATTTGAAGTTAAGTGTTTCACAGCTACTTAATTTAAAGACCCATACCCCAAAATACTTCATGTAATATAAAGCATCATCCTCTTTTTAGGCTTTTCCTTCCCAGGAAACACTTGTTGAGTTTGGATGCTCAAGTTTATTCTCTCAGAGATGCTTGCAAGCTGATGGCAGAACCAGAGGAGAAATTTAAATATAAATATTATGCTTTGGCATCATGGAGCAAGGTGGGCCCATCAGCGCTGGCTACATTTAATAACAGGGGCTAAGAGATTTCATAAGGTGAAATGAATAAATGAATTTCAAGCCTCACAGGGAAGCCATCAGAGAACATGTTTAGGCATTTCATAACCCAACTAAATCAAATTAATCCAGCTTAATTTAATCACCATGCCCACCAGAGCATGTCCTGCAGTGCCTCATCCACATGGTTTTAAATCCCTCCAGGGATGGGGACTCCCTGGGCATCCCATTCCTACACCTGACTGCTCTCTCAGGAAGGAAATTCATCCTCAGATCTGGGCTAAACCTCCCCTGGTGCAACTTCAGCCCATTTCCTCTGGTCCTGTCATTGTGCACTTGAGAGAAGAGCCCAGCACCCACCTCCCCACAACCTCCTTGAAGGGAGTTGTGCAGAGCAATAAGGTCTCCTCTCAGCCTCCTTTGCTCCAAACTCAACATTCCCAGTTCCCTCAGCCTCTCCTCACAGGACTTGTTCTCCAGACCCTTCCCCAGCTTGATTGCCCTTCTAAATTTATTTATTTCATCATCATCTGGACTTGCTCCAGCCCCTCAGTGTCTGTCTTGTAATAGGGGGCAATCCTTTTTGCCTTGCTCCTGGTGAAAGAATCAAGCTATGAGGCTGATTGCATTGCCTTTAAGTTCAAATTTGGGTTCTTACAAGAGGAAGCAGACCTTTTTCCAGATCCTGAGAAACTTCTGACTGATTCTCTTAACAGGACAGCTCAGAAGCTGCTTTCAGAATGGTTTTCAGAGGTTTGTGTGAATTATGCTTTTTTTTTTTTTCCCTCATGTATCATATTGTTATTGTGATTTGTATTGCACATTGTGCACTGAGTGGTGGGTCTCAGGTATTCTGCAGACTGGATTTTCGATTTGCTTTACCTCTTCTTTGTGCTTGGCAAAAGATTTTGTTAAGTTAGCTATAAAGCAACAATCCTTTTCTGATGAGACCCTGCAAATATGGGAAATATAACCTACACTTGTGCTTATTCTGTGATTAATGCCTGTGCATTATTCTGTGATTTTTCAACTGATCAAGTTTATTAATGTGTGTAGTTATTAAATAGGCTCTGCTCTGGTAGTAAAACAAGGTCATAACTTTAAAGTAGATACCAACTATGACCAAAGACCAAACTTTAGTTGGTCCTTCCTCTTTTATATATGTGCTGCAGATTTGTTGGGGGAGTCAGGTAGCTGTGCATCAGGCATCCTTCTCATCTTGGCAGCCAGCCCTGCTCCAAGAGAAAGTGGGAATGTCCTTGTTAATGTGCTCTGGGATAAACTGCTAAGAGTGTCTGTTGAGTACAGACAGTGTGCCAGAAATAAGGACACCTCTTGTTTTTCAGCTGCTGCTTTTGAGTATTTAACTCTTGGAGCCCTTTCTCTTTGGAAAATGGTTGTAAAAGTGTGGCCAAGTAACCAGAATGAATGCTTCTGCTGTTGCCTTTTCCCTGCTTGATGCTCTCCCTCTTTTTACACCCTTGACAGTGATAATGTGGGTTCAGAATGGGAACTGTAGCCTTTTCCCAATTCCCTATCACAGACATTGTGTCAAATAGCTGCTCTCTTCACCTCTCAAATCATAGACATGCAGCCTGAGTTTTCCAAGCATTTGCAAACATTGAGCTCTGAAGTCACAGATCTTGGTGTGGTGTGAGATAGATTGCCTTGGTGCCCAAAAACTTGGCCAGGTTTAGACAGGGTAGAAGAGGAGTCAGCTGAATCTAATCTTTTATTCAGATCCTCAAGCCTGACAGCTTTCACCACTTGACAGCTGGTGACAGGTACATTAAAAAAAAATAATTAAAAAAATTAATCTTTTCTTGACATCCTGCATTCTCTAACAAAGGAGCTATTTAAAAATTCAACATGCTCCCTTGGAGAGCTTTAAATAGTTCCTGCCTGTAACTGGCATTATGCTGTAATCTAATATTAAGTAGTTTTGGGGAGGAATTGTTTAAATTGTTGAGGAAAACCTATGTTTAACTGTTAGAAAGGAAAAGGACACACTGTTATCTGTGGGAGATATGGGGCTGCCATGCAGAAGGATCTGGCCACTCCTGGTTTTCCTGGAGCTGGACAAGTAACCAGAGAAGGTCCCTCTCTCAGTTAGGAATGGAGATGACTGTTATCTTCATTGCACCATATCTTCTCTTTACACAGCTTGAAGATTTTTTTATCCTCACCATCCAGGCTGTATCAGGGCTGAATTTTTTAAAAAATTCCCTCTATTCATTAATAGTCTGGTGATGGGAGTACAAGTAAAAAAAAAAGATGAGGAAATCTGCTCATTCTCCCCCCCAAAAAGAGGTTTCTAACTGGGAGTAGTGAAGAGAATTTGATGTTGTCCTTCCTCAGGGGAATGAAAGCTGGGTAACAGGGTGGGAATTCCCAAATCCCCTTGGCTCTGCTGAGTTCAAGATGTTACCCAGAAGAAGTCACAGTGGAGGCCCAGAAGATTACAACATGATAACACTTTAACTCAACGTTCTCACAGAATGGCTGAGGTTGGAAGGGAGCTCAGAGCTCATCTCCTCCAAGCTCCCTTCCGTGGGCAGAGACACTTCTCATCCAGACAAGGAGGCTCAAAGCCTCATCCAACCTGAACACCTTGAACACCTCCAGGGAGGGGGCAGCCACAGCTTCCCTGGGCAATCTGTTCCAGAGTCTCAGCACCCTCCTGCTGAAGAACTTCTTCCTCAGATCCAGTCTGAACCTCTTCTCCTTCAGTTTAAAACCATTTCCCCTTGTCCTATTGCTGGACACTCTTCTGAAAAGTCCCTCTCTAGCCTTCCTGTAGGTTCCCTTCAGGAACTGGAAGGCAGCTCTGAGGTCCCCATGGAGTCTTCTCTTCTCTAAGCTGAACAATCCCAGCTCTTCAGCTGCTCCTCACAGCAGAGGTTCTTCAGCCTCTGAATCATCTTTGTCACCTTCCTCCTTATCTCAGTGTCATGGTTTAACACTGGCCCGGCAATTAAACCGAATAACAGATGCTCTCTATTAATCCCCCTCTCCTCCCTGATAGAGAAAGGAGAGAGAATAAGGGAGAGAGACTTATGGGTTGGAAACTAAACTACAGAACTTTAATGAAACAGTAATGATAAATAGAAAAAAGATTACTAAATATATACAAATATACAAATATACAGGAAAATTGATACCACGTTCCTCCCCCCTTTCCCCCAATAACTCTCACGTCACCACCGAGGCTGCAGGGCAGCCCTGGGAAAGTCCAGGCTGGACTCCTGGAGTCGGCAGCAGTCGGGAGGTGGAGGCAGGAACACACAGATTCAGGCTGGCGTGGATCAGGACCACAGGCAGACGAACAGAGGGAATCCTTCCAGGATGCCGAAGCAAAACAGGGAACAGGTGAAGGAAGGGAACCAGGAAGGGCAGGAAGAGCAGGAAGACGTTTGACCCTTGTGATCCCTCAAATTTATACTGAGTATGACGTGTATGGGATGGAATACTCTATTTGGTCAATTCTGGCATCTATCTTGTCCGGTCCTCCTCAAAGGAGGGTTTCAGGTGGGACTTCTTTACTCCTTCTGGAGGGTAAAATGTTCCTCAGAGCTGAGCAGTGTCCTTGGCTCTGCATTCCAGTCTCTGTCGGTAACTGTAAACATCGAGTGTTATCAGTCCTAGAAGCAGACACTGTCTGAGAAACTTGCTGTTAATTTCAGCAAGTGCAACTACTTACAAGAGACTTAGCTGAGAGCAAAAGTACAAACCAGAAAATCACCTTTATCCTGGCCCAAACCAGGACACCGAGGCATTTAAGTTAGATCTAAAAAGTCATCTTCAGCATTGAAATTAGATGGAAAACACTTTCTAGAACAAACTGCTAGAGATGATGAGTATTTTCCTCTTCTCCAAAGGATGAAGAGATGAAATGACAACCTGTAAGCATCCTTTAACCAATGCCTCACTCACCATATCTATATTTTGCATGACATCCTGGAAGGAAGGGTGGGTTTGAAACTGCTCAAAATGTTCCCGCTTGTAGAGCAGCGCATAGACCAGGTTCGGGTTGTGGTGGAGAGAGTTGGTCAAGCAGGAGTTGATGATCTCTAACATCATTCGTATCACTTCCTCGATCACATTCAGGTCTCGAGGCTTTAAGAAAGGAACAAAAGTTTAGATTGCCCTTTCCCATTGTAAAAAATTAAATAAATTAGGTAATAAAAGAGTGCACGGGTAATAATGACTTAACGGGGCTATGAGCTGGTTAACATCTCAACAGTGAGCAAATCTGGCATGCCTGGATCTGGAAAAAGGTCTGCTTCCTCTTGTAAGAACCCAAATTTGAACTTAAAGGCAATGCAATCAGCCTCATAGCTTGATTCTTTCACCAGGAGC
>JAAWXA010000729.1:7438-20308 GCA_038090715.1 Florisuga fusca | reverse complement strand
TATAAAGCCTACAAGAGGGGGTAACACTGCAGTGTGTGGGTAAACAAGTCAGGTGGGCTAACAGCACTGATTGGAGAGGTAACAAAACTGAATTTCATTTAGGTTGGGCTGGGGTAATCTTCCATTTTTTCTGTTTTTTTCTAATATTTCATAAGAATTCCTGTTCTTTTTATCTATTTTATTTACTTTTTAAATTTTTGATTATTTATTAAATTTTGATTTCTGAAAAGGGACGATGAGCAAGCTTGAAGGGTTGGGAGACATGAGCAGACAATTTCCTTCTGTTCAATAGATTTCAATTTAATTTCATATATTTCAATTAGATTCCCCTTTTATCGCTTTGAAAATTCCTTTGGAACAGGTTTACTCATGCAGATTCTTAGTGCAGAGTTTGCATTCAGAAATATTATTACTCAATACTTTAATAAATAAATTTGTTTAATGAAATTTAAGTAATGGAATTTAATTAATTAATTAATGGCTTTAAAAGGGACTTTGGAGGTTAGAATTTGGAAGTCACCACAGCTGCTTTCTGCTTGGAATTTTCACAAGGTTAATATAAATTCTTAATGATAGTTTGTAATAATTAATAATGATAATATGTATGAATAACGATTATTCATGTAAATGTATGATACATTTATAAAAAATTATAATTAATAGAGATTGTAATGATAATTCACATAAATTGTTAATGATCATTCATATAGATAATTAATATCTGAACATTAATAATATGAAATAAAATTATAGTAATCAAGAATTATACTAAAATCATAGTATATGTTATTTATTATGGATTATATATAAAATATATTGTATAAATTTATATAAATATATTGTATAAATTTATGTCCTGCTTTGGGCCAGCATATACAGAGCTAATTTTCTGTCTTGTAATTTTGCTTTCAGCTAAGATTCTTGTAAGTAGCTGTTCTTGATGAAATTAACAGAAAGTTTCTCAGTCAGTGTCTGCTTCTGGGACTGATAATGCCCAGTGTTTGCAGTAACAGCTAGAGACTGGTATGCAGAACCAAGGACACTGCTCAGTTCTAAGGAACATTTTGCCCTCCGGAAGGAGAAAAGGAGTAAAAAGGTCACACCTGCAGCCTTCCTTTGGGAAGAAATGGGCAAGAAAAATGACCAAAATTGACCAGAGTATTCCATCCCATACACCTCAGTATAAAGTGGAGGGATCACAAGGGTCAAACCCCTTCCTGCTTCCTCTTCTTCACCTCTTCCTTTTTGCTTCCAGTGGTCCTGATCCATTCCAGCCTCAATCTGTGTGTTCCTGCCTCCAGCTCCCGACTGCTGCTGACCCCAGGAGTCCAGCCTGGACTTTCCCAGGGCTGCCCTGCAGCCTCGGTGGTGATGTGAGAGTTATTGGGAGGAAAGGGGGGGAGGAACGTGGTATCAGTTTTCCTGTATATTTATATATTTGTATATATTTAGTAATTTTTCCTATTTATCATTGCTCTTTCATTAAAGTTGTGTAGTTTAGTTTCCAACCCCTAAGCCTCTCTCTCTTATTCTCTCTCGTTTCTTTATCAGGGTGGGGAGGGGGATTAATAGAGAGCTTCTGTCACTCGGTTAATTGCCGGCCTAGCATTAAACCCTGACAGATTTATTGGCGCCCAACGTGGGGCTTAAGATAATTATCTCAAGCCCAGTTGAAATTTAAACTCATTTATATGAATAATTTGAATTTTTACGTCAGTGGGAGGATACCCAGATGGCTCTGCTGAGTGGAAATAAAACTATTTTCTTAGGAAATTTCACAGGGTTGGAAATTAAACCAATCATGCTGTACCTTTGGTACTCAGGGTATGTGATCTGTGGCTTTTTATCTGGGATTAGTGTTGCTCTGTGGTTCATTCTTGGTAAGAGCTGCTTACAAACCGGAGTTGTGATATGGTCTGCAACAGCGTGGTACATGGTACAGTGTTTTTTCACACACCTAGGAGATACACATAGGATATACATTTTATACAGAAAGGAAATATCCCTATAAAGAGGAAATAGACTGCCCAGAGCTCAAAGAACCCACACTTGGAAAACCTATCAGGGATCTGAAAGAATTGTCTGTACGAGATGTGATCTATACCAGTGATGAGACTGTAGATCCTTATCACATGCCATGCCCTAAGCCTATGAGGCAAAGGTTTGTGCATGCTGCACCATCCCCATTTAACCATACACTATCAGTCATGTTATGGGTTCCTGGAGAAATGGAACCAGCTGTGGGTGATGTGATTAAAACAGCAGGAGAATATGAAGATGCTGTCATGGCTCCTCATCGGGCCTGGGTCTCATCTGGAAAGGGAACAGCTGAGAAACTGCACCTACCCCATCACAAAGCCCTGGTGGTGCTGTGGAGAGCCCAGGCCTGGAACTGTCTGGGACCATGTCACAGAATCATGGAATCATGGAATGGGTTGGGTTGGAAGGGACCTCAGAGATCATCAAGTCCAACCCTTGATCCACTCCCGCCGCGGTTCCCAGCCCATGGCACTGAGTGCCACATCCAGTCTCTTTTTAAATATCTCCAGGGACGGAGAATCCACCACTTCCCTGNGGAATGGGTTGTAGGAACCTTGAAGATCATCAAGTCCCATGAGCAGGGACACCTTCCACCAGCCCAGGTTGCTCCAAGACACACCTAACCTGCCCTTCAACACTTCCAATATCCAAAACTTCTCAGGGAGGATTTGCAGTGAGGATTTGGAGAACCCTTCCCGGCAAGTGGGAAAATCCTACGTGGTGTGTCCACCCCTAGGGGAGGCATCCAAAGTCCCTGCAAGGGGGTCCAGCCCTATATACCAAACACCCTGCAAGTCAGGAGGACTTTGCATATTACACTATGCAGAAACTTCTGGTTCATCTCCTGACCACCTGTGACCAGGACTGGGCCAGAGTCCAGGGTGTGGTTGGCAGGGTTTCTTTAACATCCTCTCTTTCAAAGCATCAAACAAATTATTTCTGATAAATTATGTTTTCAATGATTAATACAAGGATACAATGTCAATTATGTTTGATATACAAGGATTCAATCTGAATTATTTTTGCTGTTTCCATACAAGGTGGTGTCCCCAGGGCCCCAGAGAGGAGCACTGACGTTTCCCCTCCCATCCCCACAGCAGATCTTCAGTGAGCAGAAGCACCGTCAGCTGGAGCAGATGAAGACCATGGGCAGCACCAAGGTGGAGGCCTTGGGTCTGAAGGCCTCCACCTCCAGAAGGGCAGGAGCCACGCTGTGGCACTGCCTGAGCTGTGCACCTGACACAGGAGCGGCTGAAGGACATCAAGGAGCAGCCCTTCAGCAGCTCCCAGGTGAAGAGTGGTGAGCAACCTTGCAGAGCCCTGGCAGGCACAGCCCCTTTCCCCTTTCTGCACACAGTCCCCACACCCCCCTTGGCAGGTGCTGAGGTGGCACTTTTGCACATGGGAATGTTGAAAGGATCTGAAATGGCTGGACCCTGGCAGGGAGCTCTGGTACAGGCAGCGGGCGGCTGGGCTGCTGCAGGACATGGGGCAGCGGCTCAGCCTGTACCCGGCCACCCTTGGGCTTGGCCTGGCCAAGGAGTGGGCAGAGGTGGCCCCTTTGGGGAGCAGGGAGAGCTGCAGCGGGGTGCGGGGAGGCCCAGAGCCCAGGCAGGAGCGGGAAGAGCCGAGCCCAGCCTGGGAGCATGGAGAGCCCAGCCCAGGAGCAGGGAGAGCCGGGCCCATGTTGGGAGGCAGGGAGGGAGGGAGGAGAGCTCTGCCAGCATGCAGGGGAGAGCCAAGCCCAGCCTGGCAGCCAGGAGAGCCCAGCTCAGGGACAGGAGAGCCAGGCACCTCTGGGCAGCAGGCAGAGCGAGACCAGCCCGGTGCCAGGGGGACAGAGGGGCGGCGAGGATCCCCCCCATACAAGTGACAGGGCAGCAGGAGCCAGTGGAGAGGGGAGCACAGACCACACGGCCCTGATGGCAGTTAGTAATGGAAAGAAATAAAAAAATTGGGTAAAATCACATAAGAAAGAACAAGAGAGAGACACAGAAGAATAATAGGGCTCACATAGCAGTGAAAGAGTAAGAAGTAAAAAAAAAACAAGTCCTAATTCTTGGGAAAAAATATCCCAAGTAGGATCCAGCCTGGCCTTGAGACAGGCCTGCAAGATACCTGCAAGAGAGATGGGAGTGATGGGAAGGAGCACTCCCCACAGCTCCCCACAACTTATCTTGATCACAGCATTGAGCACCGGGTAGAAAAACACTGAGCAGTGATATTCATTGTATTAACATTTTAATGAGCTATTACCATACTAAAATACAGACCCATAGAGGGACAGCTGCAAACAAAAAGCCCCTGACCCTTTGAGTGACGTTTTTGAGCATTGCCACTTTAAACAGGAGTGAGGAACCAGTTACCAATCACAGAATCATGGAATGATTTGGGTTGGAAGGGGCCTTAAAGATCCTCTAATTGCAATCCCCTTGCATGGGCAGGAGCAGCTCCAAGTAGATCAGATTGGTCCAGGCCCCCTCCAACCTGGCCCTGATCACTTCCAGGGAGAAGTCATCTGTTGCTCCTGTGGACAACCTGTTCCTGTGCCTTACAGCCTTCATGGTAAAGAATTTCTTCGTAATATCTAATCTAAATCTCAGTTTTCTAGTTTTAAACTGTCTTGGTTCAGTGCAGTGGTGTTTTGGAAGCAGGGGGGCCTCAGGGGTGTCTCCTGTGAGAAGCTTCTGGAAGCTGCCAGAGTCCCAGTCCTGGCACCACAACCCAATGCTTCTGATCTCTCTTGTTCTATCAGAGTTGGGCTCTGCAGCCTCCCAAAACTCGATGTGCTCTGAAGAGAAGAAATTATTTCAGATTAATTCTGTTCCCTGAGCAGAACCAAGGTGAGTGTGAAATGAAAATGAAAGAGAAGGAAGAGCCCTCAGGGCAGTACCCACTGGGTTGGTCATTGTCCCCCTAAGTTTAAACCTGAAAGCAGTGAATTAACAGCCTCTTATCTCCAGGGCCCATGGGCTCTGGGTTTGAGGTTGGGTCAGCACCACCCAGCTGTGATGTGTCCCCTCCCTGTGCCCATATCACAAGCCTGATGTCCCCAACCTCCCAGGACACAAGCCTGGTGACAAAGCAACACAACCCCCCTGATAACTTCCAACCTCACCTTCCAACCTCCGGGTCATGCCCTTCCCCCCATTGTGGTGTAAAATGTTTTTGTTCATTTAACCCAAAGTGGTTTTAATAGTTTAAATAATTTCAAATTAAGTGTTATTTAATACAGTTTGTAATGAAATGGTAAAAGCTCTGTTTGGGATTAATTGCAGAAAAACAAGAAGAGGGGACTGACCACGCCTCCACCAGAGATTTGCAACATATTAAACTTTGGGACTGTGGACTGATCGAACTTGATCACCCCATTGGTCAATTCCCTCAGGACAAGACGGAGCCTCCGAAATGAAAGGCAGTAGGAGACTGAGGCAAGGGGGTTACAAAGTATAAAAGAACTGACTTTGCCTTGTCAAGTTTGCTGTCTTGGTAAGAGCGGAGACTCCCAGGCACCAGCGCTGTTTGCTTGTTGCTTGCTTCAATAAATGCTAATTGGTGAGTTAATTGGTGTGTCCTGATTCATTATTGGACAAAATTTATAACAGATGGGTACAGCAATGGGAGCAGAGCAACTGGCAGCATCTGGGCTGCTTCAGCCTGGCAAGATGCTGTGTCCCATCCATGGAACCTCTTTGTAAATGTCCATCAGGTACCTGAGAGTTGGGCTCCAGAAGAATATCCAGAGAACAAGCAGGTGGGTCAGGCTGCTAAGGTCAGTGTGGCTCAGGTGGGTCTGGACTGGCAAGATAAAGGTGAATATTTTATATCTTGGTGGGCCCATCAAATCCATCCAGGACTGGATGAAACACACAGATGGGGTCATAAGGGAGGGGTGGACTGAGCATGGATGTTATTGCACAGCTGATCCATGAATGTGAAACATCTGCTGCAATCAAGCATGCCAAGATGATCTCAAGTAAATATTCATAGAGAGTTTTTCAAGCCAGAACAAGATATCAATCACACCCAAGGCCATGATGGTTCCTGCTTATGGGATAGTATGTGTTTTGACATCTCAAGGATAGTAGAAAAAAAAACTTCAACTACAGTAATTAGCAATACGGAGAATAAGATGATCAGGAATGATGTCCTCACCATGAAGGAGAAAAAGTGAAAAGTGTAATTATAATAAACGTCCAGGAGATAACACACAAAGTACGGAGATTTCTCCTGCATCGGTTTCTCTGAAGAGAAGTGGTGAGAACTGTAATTATTAACAGTCTGCAGGAGGAGAGAAATGAAGAAGGAAGGAGATGTCCATTCTGACTGCAGGTTCCAGGTCAGTGTCACCATCAGTGCCACACAGCAAAGCCCAATCATGACCTTGAACAGGCTCCAGAGATGACAATCCAGCACAATACACAGTGAGGAAGGTGTGAAATCCTACAGCTCTAAGAACAGCTCTCAGACCAAACCAATCGACATGGTGACCAGTGACTCTTAAACCCATACAGGGAATAATTATAACTAATTTGGTTTAACACGCTCTGATCAGATCTGTCACTATCTCAGCACTTTGTGCCCCACGTTAGGCCCAAATAAAGACTGTTGTGGTTGAACCCCAGCCAGGCACTGAGTAACATGCAGCCACTCACTCACATACCACCCAAGAGTTGGATGAAGGAAAACATATTTGTGGATTGAGATAAAAATATAAATATTACTGTTGTAAGATACAATTACATATTAATAATAGCTTTTATTCTAATGCTACTTGTAATAATTATATGACTAAAAATGGAATAATAAGGAAACTTTATTGCTTTCCTTTTCTCTGCTCGCAAAGGGGGAAACTCCTGCTGTGCCTGAGTGCAGCAGTTCTCTAAGGGAGATGGGTGGGGAGCTGGTGCAAAGGAGCTGTAACATCCAGCTGCAGCCTGCAGGGGAGAAGTCAGAGAAGAGGAAAAGACACAACATTGCCAAGGAAAAAGGGAAAATTTGCCACTGCCACCTTGCCACTGCCACCACCTTGCCACCACCACCTTATGATGTTACAGTAATTGGGGGTGAGGGAAAAGGAACATGGTACCATTTTTCTGTACATTTATATATATTTAGTAATTTTTCCGTTTCAACATTAATGTTTCATTAAAGTTGTGTAGTTTAGTTTCCAACCCATAAGTCTCTCTCCCTTATTGTCTCTCCTTTCTTTATCAGGGTGGGGAGGGGGATTACTAGAGAGCTTCTCTCACTCGTTTAATTGCTGGCCCAGCATTAAGCCCTGACAGATTTATTGGCACCCAACGTAGGGCTTAAGCTAATTATCTCAAGCCCTGTTGAAATTTCAACTCATTTAGATGAATAATTTGAATTTTTACTTCAGTGGGAGGATACCCAGATGGCTCTGCTGAGTGGGAATCAAAATATTTCCTTTGGAAATTTGACAGGGTTGGAAATTAAACCAATCATGCTGTACCTTTGGTACTCAGGGTATGTGATCTGTGGGTTTTTATCGGGGATTAGTGTTGCTCTGTGGTTCATTCTTGGTAAGAGCTGCTTACAAACCGTAGTTATGATACGGTCTTCAAGAGTGTGGTACATGGTACAGTGTTTTTTCACACACTTACAAGATACACATAGGATACACATTTCATACACATAGGAAATATCCCTATAAAGAGGAAATAGACTGCCCACAGGTCAAAGAACCCACAGGGTACCTATCAGGGGTCTGAAGGAATTGTCTGTACGAGATGTGGTCTATACTGATGATGAGACTGTAGATCCTTATCACATGCCATGCCCTAAGCCTATGAGGCAAAGGTTTGTGCATGCTGCACCATCCCCATTTAACCATACACTATCAGTCATGTGATGGGTTCCTGGAGAAATGGAACAGGCTGTGGGTGATGTGATTAAAACAGCAGGAGAATATGAAGATGCTGTCATGGCTCCTCATCGGGCCTGGGTCTCATCTGGAAAGGGAACAGCTGAGAAACTGCACCTACCCCATCACAAAACCCTGGTGGTGCTGTGGAGAGCCCAGGCCTGGAACTGTCTGGGACCATGTCACAGAATCATGGAATCATGGAATGGGTTGGGTTGGAAGGGACCTCAGAGATCATCAAGTCCAACCCTTGATCCACTCCCGCCGCGGTTCCCAGCCCATGGCACTGAGTGCCACATCCAGTCCCTTTTTAAATATCTCCAGGGATGGAGAATCCACCACTTCCCTGGGCAGCCCATTCCAATGCCTGATCACCCTCTTCGTAAAGAACTTCTTTCTAATATCCAACCTAAACCTCCCCTGGCACAACTTGAGACCATGCCCTCTTGTCTTGCTGGTAGTTGCCTGGGAAAAGAGACCAACCCTCACCTGGCTACAACCTCCTTTCAGGGAGTTGTAGAGTGATGAGGTCTCCCCTGAGCCTCCTCTTCTCCAGGCTGAACAGCCCCAGCTCCCTCAGCCTCTCCTCACAGGATCTGTGCTCCAGTCCCTTCACCAGCCTGGTTGCCCTCCTTTGAACCTGCTCCAGCACCTCAATCTCCTTCCTGACCTGAAGGGCCCAGAACTGGACACAGGACTCGAGGTGTGGCCTCACCAGGTCTGAGTACAGGGGGAGAATCACCTCCTTGGTCCTGCTGGCCACGCTGTTCCTGATACAGGCCAGGATGCCATTGGCCTTCTTGGCCACCTGGGCACACTGCAGGCTCATGTTCAGCTTCCTGTCAATCCAAACCCCCAGGTCCCTCTCTGTCTGGCTGCTCTCCAGCCACTCTGTCCCCAGCCTGGAGCTCCCCATGGGGTTGTTGTGGCCAAAGAACTCACTAGATATCTAGACACAGGGACACAAAAGCCATTTCATGTTTCTACCCCTTTCCCAGCCATTCTCATGTTGCTCATATGAGACTTTTTCTAAAATTTTACCTGTTTCAGTTAATAACTGACATCACCCTGGTGCAGGGTGCTCCAGGGCTGCAGGTCCACATCTGCCCCTCTGTGCTCCCCCATAGGATTCAGGGGACAGCTGCCCTCTCCCCACAGCCTGCAGGGGAACTTCTCTTCTGGCCCTTCCTTCATTCACTGACCTTGGTGTCTTGTGGAGGGCTGGCAGCAGGCTTCCACCTCCTTCTCCATGGACATCTAGGGCATTTGCTGCCACAGACATTCCATGGTCACCCAGGGCAGCTGCTGACTCCTGAGGGAGGTGCTCACCTGGAAATGGGCACTCCAGGTGTCCACAGCCCTTATATATCCCCATGGTCACCATGGAGACCCCACATCACACCCCATGGTGTCCAAGCAGCTGACCCCACGTCACAAAGCCCTGGTGGTGGCTGTGGAGACTCCCAGGCCTGGAACTGGCTGGGACTGTGTCACAGAGTCATGGAATCATGGAATGGGTTGGGTTGGAAGGCTTAAAGATCATCTAGTTCCAACCCAACCCATTCCATGATTCCATGATCCCACTCATCTAAAGCCAACCCTGCCCCTGTCCCCATGGAACTCACTTTATAATTCCATTCCCCCCATCAGCCTCAGTCAGCAGCACCCTCTCCTTGATTACTCAAGGATGAGCTTCCCGTGCTCCTCCTGCTGCATGATCCTACAGATCATTCCCATGACCCTCCAGATCATTCTGAATCACAGAATACCTCAGGCTGGAAGAGACCCCTGAGCATCTCCTTGTCTGAGTCCCTGCTCAAGGCAGGATGAAGCAGATGAGATTGCTCAAGGGCTTCCTCAGCGTGGCTTCATCCACCAAGGGGCTGAAAGTGCCTTTTGTCTCACCCCACTGGGGGATTATAAAGACAGGAAACAGTGTTGGCACAAGTGCTGGACACGGAGGCACCCTCACTGCTTGCCAGGAGGACTTTGGATCACTTCTGGCACTGTGACCCTCATCATCTGGTGAACTTCCCACCCACCACATCACCCACCTCTTCAATCCAGACATCACCAGTCTGGCTACAACAGGACAATGGCAGAGCATGTCAAAGGGCTTGCTAAAGGCCAGGTGCACCCCATGCCTTTCTGTCCCCTGCCCACTCTGCTTCACCAATCCCCTCTTTCTCCTTCACCTGGAGCAGGCTGGACCCCATCACTGTCCCAGGGACTGAGGTCATAGAATCACAGAACCATAGAATGTTAGGGGTTGGAAGGGACCTCTAGAGATCATCCAGTCCAACCCCTCTGCCAAAGCAGGATCACCCAGGGCAGGCCACACAGGAATACACCCAGGTATGTGTTGAAAGTCTCCAGAGAAGGAGACTCCACAGCCTCTCTGGGCAGCCTGTTCCAGTGCTCCCACAACCTCACAGTCAAGATGTCTCTCCTCATGTTGAGGTGGAACTCGCTGTGTTCTTGCTTAAACCTATTATTCCTTGTCCTATTAGCGGGCACCACTGAAAAGTGATTGGCCCCTTCCTTTTGACACCCACCCCTCAGATATTTATAGGCATTTATAATATCTGGTTTAAGCTTTCTTTTCTCAAGGCTAAACAGCCAAAATTTTCTCAGTCTTTCTTCATAGGAGAGATGTTCATGTTTCCTTAATCCTCCTCCTAGCTCTCCCTTGGACTCTCTCCAGTAGATCCCTGCCTCTTGGACAACTGGATCCAGTATTTCAGGTGTGATCTCACCAGGGCAGAGTAGAGGGGTAGGAAAACCTCCTGAGATCTGCTGGACACACTTTTCCTCTTGCACCCCAGGACTCCATTGGCCCTCTTGGCCACAAGGGTCCATTGTTGACCCATGGACAATTTACTGTCCACTGGGACTTCAAAGTTTTCTCTGTTTACCAGCAGAACGTCCCCTAATCTGCACTGGTGGTTGGTGTTATTCCTACCCAGATGCAGGACTCTACACTTGTCCTTATTGAACTTGATGAAGTTCACCTTTGCCCAGCTCTCCAGCCTGTCCAGATCTGATGGAGAGCAGCACAGCCTTCTGGTGTCTCAGCCACCTCTCCCAGCTTTGGAACATCAGTGAACTTGCTGAGGGTACACTCCATCCCCTCATTCAGTTCCTTTATGAAGAGATTGTACAAAACTGGACCAAGTACTGATCCCTGGGGAACACCACTGGCCACAGGCCTCCAACTTGACTCTCTGGCACTCATCACAACCCTCTGAACTCTGTTGTTGAGCCAGTTACCAATCCACCTCACAGTCCAATCATCTGTCACACATTTCTCCAGGTTAGTTATGAGGAAGATTTGGGAGACAGTGTCTAAAGCTTTACTGAAGTCAAGGTAAATGACATCCACTGCTCTCCCTTCATCCACCCATTTGGTCATCCCTTTGTAGAAGGATATCAGGTTAGTCAAGCAAGATAATCCACTAAAAGAAATAACTCAGATATTGTGGGTGGTTGCATTGGTACAAGCTGCTTGCTGAGTCTTTGCTGCTTGGAAGCAGGAGGCTGGTTATGAAAGTGAGAAAACAGGCAGATTAATTCAGCTTGATAATTCTAAGCTACCTACAGCTATAACTTGGATGATTTTGTATTGATGCATACAGATGTTCAAGGATGAGCCCTACTCAGGTTTGCAGTGGGGCAGAAAGGGTTTGCAAAGTAGTGTACCCTCAGCACTGAGAATGAGATACAAAACTGGGAAAGGCAGACAAAAATCCTGCAGACAGATCTGTGCTGTGCATCAGGAGTATTCATAGTATTGAGCCGGACAAACTGGAGAGGTGGGCCCAGGTGAACATCCTGAGGTTCAACAAGACCTAGTGCAGGGTGCAGCACCTGGATCAGAACAATCCTCACCATCAGCACAGGCTGGAGGATGAGGTTTTAGGAAGCAGCCCTGCAGAAAAGGACTTGGGGGTGCTGGTGGATGGAAAGCTGGACATGAGCCAAGAGTGCACGCGTGCAGAAGGCCAGAAGGGCAATCACATCCTGGGCTGCATCAAAAGAAGAGTGTCCAGCAGATTGAGAGAGGGGATTCTGCCACTTTGCTTTGGTAAAACCTCACCTGGAGTACTGCATCCAGCTCTGGAGCCTTCAATAGAGGAAGGACATGGATATGATGGATTAGGTCCAGAGGAGAGAAACAGAAATGATCAGGGAGCTGGTACACCTCTTCTGAGAAGAAAGAGTGAGGAAGCTGGGGGTGTTCATCCGGGAGAAGAGATGGCTCTGGAGAGACCTTCCAGTACTGAAGGGGCACTACAGAAATGATGGAGAGGGAGTGTTTGCAAGGGCCTGGAGTGATAGTATGAGAGGCAAAGGGTTTCAGTTACTGAGGAAATAGATTTGGGTGGGATGTTAGGAAAAATCATTTTCCATGAAGGTAGCAGAAAAATGAAAAAGGTAGCCCAGGGAGGTGGTTGAGCCTCATTCCTGGAGATATTCAAGCTGAGGCTTGGTGAAGGTCTGAGCAACCTGATCTAGTTCAGGATGTCCCTACTAGTTAGACTAAATCACCTTGAAAGGTCCATTCCAATCCAAATTATTCTGTGATTTTGTGACTAGATGGTCTTATGATCTTCATTCACCTCAGTTACCATGGAGAGTACACAGAGCTCTCCCAAGATGGGGATTTTGAGGCCCCAAGCCCATGTCCAGTCTGCAGAGGTTGATTGGCCAAGGTTCAGTTCTGTAGAGACTGGCCACTGGGGCAGTATCCTGGGAATGCCTGAAGGGTGGGTTTGGCCACAGTGAAGCTTTTCTTCACAGTGAGAAAAAACTTGGGCAAGAAAGAATGGCCCAAAGTGCAGCTGGGGATGCCTGGACTGGAGAGCAGAAGAAAGAAACGTCACTGCAAGGGCCATGCTGGGGAACACCAGATCCCCCAGAAGGAGCCTGGATCAGCCCAAGGC
>JAAWXA010000728.1:0-10433 GCA_038090715.1 Florisuga fusca | reverse complement strand
CCCATGCCGGAAGATGACTCTTGTGGAACTTCCAGCTCCCAGCTCAGTATGTTTCCGGCGCTCGGAGAAGACACTTCCGGTGCCGCTCCAGCCACGAAGTTGGGAGCGTTATGGTCAGAGACGCGTGGGCGCGGGGGAAGCGGGGGCGCGGACGCGTTTACGCACGCTGGAATATTGCTGGGATTCTGAGCAAGTCGTACAATCGCTTTTTCCCCCGTAGGTGGGTTCAGGTCGTAATCAAACCCCAGCTGATGCACACCCGGTATTTTTCGCCCTTCCAAGTTTGCCGTGGCTACCGCGGCGATTTTCTGTTCTGCCCGATAGCGCCGTAAGCAGTCTATGACTGCGCCACACGGTTTTATTAACTTCCGCGCGGTTTTTTCGCCATCTATCTCCTTATTTCACAAAATATGCCCGAGACGTATCCATTCTTTTTCATCAAACAGTTTGGCTGGATCGGTAAACAGCTGATGCTCACGGCCATACGCTAAAAGCGCTGAAGGGTGCTTTTTTTTCTTAAGATCTATATCTTTTACTGAACGCTTCTGTAAGAAGCTTATAAATAAATCTAGGGCTACTTCGCTCTCCATGGCGTGGCCACGCTCTTCTTGGTACAACTTATAACCGTATAAGAGGAGCAATTAGTACCTGTACTAATAGCGATTTTAATAGCCGGTAGCCCCGTCCCGGTTCGCGAGTTTACTCCTACTCAGGCTTGAGCGAACACCCATACGTGTTGCGTCAGTGTCGCTATTGAATGCCCTCCGGACGCTATCTCCCGGCACGACCCGGGCTCGTCGCTTTAGAACCGATTTTACGGTCTCCTTAGGCTGCTCCTTGCCCTGCCGAAATCGGTCTATTTACCTTCACGATTGTAGATTCCCTGAGTTCAACTCCGTGTTCAGGGCGCCATTTGTAGAAAAAAGCGGACGAGGAGAAGTCTCGTACAATCAATATGATTGATAAACAAGCTTCTGATTTTATTGCGCAGTTACAGTTCTTATATAGTGGTCACGTGAACACACCCCCCAGCAACCTAGCACTAATCTAACTTATTACTGGACACCCGGTGTGTTTACCTATAGAGAACGAATCCCAGCTGCCTAAGGGCAGTAGTAAGGGCCGCTGTAATTGGCCTTAGATAAGGGATTTTATACACAGACATGGAATTGTGCACACCCCAATTCCAGGGCATTCTACGGCATTCTACAACAAGAGACTGTGTAAACTCCATTCTTCCCCAACAGGGGAAGGAAGCTGCATTGCAGCCATTAGGAGGTGATGCCCTCCTATGAGACCAAATTGAGAGAAACAGAATACAATAAGAAGTATCCTATAGTCTCTCCTGTGTGATTATGGAGAGGAAATGAAAAGGTGTGATAAGAAACCTACTGCTGACCTTCAGGCACGAGTATGTGAGCTGCTAGGTACAGGAAATGAAACAGGAGGTCCTTCTAGGACGATGGCTGCTCAAGTCTTCAGTTACCCAATCAGAGTATGTGAGTGACTCAAGATCCCTGTACATCAGGTATGAATAATGGGAATGAAAGCCTCAGTAACCCACTTGCTGACAGTGCTACATGTGCTCAAGAAAACAGCTTGGGTTTTTCCTGCTTCGGGCAAAGGTAAACCCATTCATGGGGTTGCTTTTGCTCAAGGGTATGGACATACTTGGTGTGTGATGATGGAGGATACCCTTCAAGAGAATCTAACACTGGGTGAGAATACCTAATTTTTGCACGACTTTTGCACATCAGTAGAGCATGGAATTTTGGAGATCATGGATTTGAGCCTCACATTATTCCTGTTATGTGAAATGTTGCATAATACTAACAGTGTTCAATAAGTGTTTTTCAGGATAATGTAGTGATGAAACTGCAACTAGGTTTAGTAAATGGAGTCCAGTAATTTCCTCAAAGCTGACATCTGTAACTGGTAACCTGTGGACATGAAATGTGACAATTGTTCCTTGTCCTGAAAGACTGCTACAATGGATGGACATATGCAATCACAGACTAAATTAACTCAGTGGATTTTGGTATAGAAATATGGTAACTATATGTGTATGTGGGGACAAGAGATAGTGGCTGAAGCATGACGCAAATGCTATTGAAGTAAGGGTGGAATGTCCTGGTTTGGGCCAGGATAAAACTATTTTTCTTTGTAGTAATTTTACTTTCCAGTTAAGTCTCTTCTAAACAGCTGCACTTGCTGAAATTAATTACACGTTTCTCAGTCAGTGTCTGCTTCTAGGACTGATAACACTCCATGTTTATAGTTACAGCTAGAGAATGGTATGCAGAACCAAGGCCATTGCTTGATTCTGAAAAGAATCAAGCTCCAGGAGGAAAAGGGAGTAAAGGGGTCACACCTGTGACCCTCCTTTAAGGAGGAGTGGAGCACATAGTTGACTAAAATTGACCAAATGGGGTATTCCATCCCATACACATCATACTTGGTATAAATTTGAGGGATCACAAGGGCCAATCTTCTTCATCCATGGCTGGCATCCTGAGAGGATTCTGTTAGTTCGTCTCCCTTTGATCCTGATCCATGCCTTCCTGAATCCACATGTTCCTGCCTCCAGCTCCCATCTGCTACTGACTCCAGGAGCCCAGACTGGGACTTTTCCAGGGTCTGCCCTGCAGCCTCAGTGGTGAAGTGAGCGTAATTGTGGAAAAAAGGAGAGGAACATGATGTCGCTTTTGTATATGTTTATATTCAGTCTTTTTTCTTTTTTCATTACTGTTTTATTAGAGCTGTGTAGTTTTGTTTCTAGCTCGTAAGTCTCTCTCCCTTATTCTCTCTCCTTTCTTTATCAGGGAGGGGAGGGGGTATCAATAGAGAGCGTTTGTCATTTTTTTAATTGCCATCCCAGTGTTAAACCATGACAGACTATTTCTCCAGAGGTCCCTTCTAACCCCTAACATTCTGTGATTCTGTGATATGCAATACTTATAATCTTTTACTGATGATCACTATTCGATACTTGCATACTATTGGTTAAGAATTTCTGTGTCTCAATTTAAAGATACAGTACATTTTAATTCAACTGTGCAAACTCTATGGGTAGGGGTCTTCAAGCAGAGATGGGTATCTTAACTTCTGGAGGTGTGGTTTTCATATTATAATTATCAAAATTCACTCCTGAGACACTATTTTGGCTGACCTAAACAGCTCTACATGGTTCCTTGGGCTGATTGCCCAACTTAATTCAAAGTTCCCATTTCTAATGTCTAGTTTTTCCCTTATCTTATTGTTTAGTCTTAAATTAATTACTCTTAAGCAGTCAAATAATACACTGTCAATTAATTATTTAAATCCATATAATTGCGACTAAATCCTTTAAAGATTTTGACATCACTTCCTCCTCAGGGAAAGGACTCTTCACACTCTGGTGTGAGGTCCCTCACATGGGAGACAGTTCTCCACAGACATTTCCAATGTGAGTCCTTCCCACGGACTGCAGTTCTTCATGAACTATTCCACTGTGGGTCTTTTCCATGGGGTGCAGTCCTTCAGGAACAGACTGCTCCAGCATGGGTCTCCACAGGGCCACAAGTCCTGCCAGCAACTCTGCTCCATTGTAGACTCCTCTCTCTACAGGTCCTGCCAAGAACCTGCTCTAGCACAGGCTTCCCACAGGGTCGCAGCCTCTTTTGGGTGAATCCACCTACTCTGGAATAGGGTTCTTCATGGACTGCAGGGGGAAAACCTGCTTCTCCATGTTCTTCACTACAGACTGCAGGGGATTCTCTGCTCTGGCTCCAGGACCATCTCCTCCCCCTCTTTCTTCACTGACCTTGGTGTCTGCAGAGTTTTGTTGCATATCACTCCTCTTTCCAGATGCAGTTGCTGTTGTACAGCAACTTCTCCCCCTTCTTAAATATGTTATCACAGAAGCACTACCACTGTTTCTGATTGTCTCAAACTTGGTCAGTGGTGGGTTTGTTTTAGAGCTGGCTGTCTTTGGCTCTATTGGACATAGGGGAAGCTTTGAACAGCTTCTCACAGAAGCCCATAGTGCCTCCTGTCACATTCCAAAGGCAGTGTAGAGATTCTTATTGGATCCCACAAGGATAAAAGTAGCACTTGCATTTCAGGAAACTGAGCTTGCTTTGTGGATTACCACAAATACCAACTTCTTTTCTGCACAGAGATGGATATTAAATCAAATATCTCAACTCTGTGTGTGGATTGGCTTATTGCACACCAAGTGACAGACCCCACTTTTGGGACAACATTTCTGGCAACCCAAATGGGACTGCTATAGAGCCTTACCCAGATCATCTTGCCTCCCGATGGTGGACTGGACTGCCTGAGGCTCCAGCATGCACTGACCAGGGATCAGGGACCTCTGGCAGATCCTCTCCAGCATCAGGTGGTAAGTGACTCAAAGGTGCGACACTATAAAATATATGGGGGAGCTATTTGGAATATTCGTTGTAACGTAGTCAGTTTCATTGGTACCATAAAACTCAATTGGGGAAGTTGCACACATAGGTGCATGGAAAGGCAAGGGGGGTATTTGTTTCTGCCAGAGCTGAGTGTTTGAAACAGTGGTAATTCTTTTACAGTTGTGGTATGGGTACAACTGCTTCCAGTGAAATACCTCCTGACTCTCCTCTCAGATTCATTCTTAAACATTTGTCATGTTCCAAAGACTGGAAACATGGAAATTCTTGTTGGATCCCACAAGGACAAAGTAAAGATAACACAGTATCATGTGCAACTACACAATTTTATTGAACACGGATAGAACTTATAGGCATTAAAACCATAGTTGTTGGCCTAATCCTAGAGAGAGAGAAAAAAAAATAAAAAAAAGAGAAAAAGGGAAAAATAAAGCACCACCCAAAGGTGGAGGAAGAAAAGGAGAGAGATAGAGGGAGGAAGAAAGTCACCACAGATCCAGGGATGTTCCATTGGTCTCGTTACAGAAAAGAAGGTGTGGGGGGGAAGGGTTGGTGTTCCAGTCCTTAGAGCAGCAATGAGAGTTAGCGTCTTTTCCTTTTATGCTATCCATTTCTTGCTGCTCCTCAGCCACTAGCCAATTGTTGCTTGTCTGCCATCTGCTGCATCAGCAGAATTAACAGTTTTTGGCTAGGTGTTGCTCTGTAGAGGTAATCATGTAAAGACAATCAGGTGTTGCCAGTTACGGGGAGGAAGGCGTGAGCTCCTGTTAAGCCCACCTGTGCCAAATTAGGGCTGGCCCCAACTACACATGAGCAGAATTGGGGGACCAATAAAAGGTGGGCTTCCAGAGGAGAGCTCAGCTCACTCCTGAGCAGTCTGAGGAGGAGGCTAGTTGAGTCTGGAGCATTGGCACTGAGCTAGGCTAACTGAATCTAAAGGCAACTCTCAGAGTACTGTTCTTACGCCTTGGCAAGAACACCTACTGGACCTCAAAACACCGTGGTCTAGGAAAGGATTGTCTGCAACATTGCTCCCCTAATTGTCTCCCTTAATTAACAGTATCCAACCTGGGCCTGTCAAGGAGCTGTTTTTTTCTCAAACTTTATGACTTCCCTCTTATCTCTTCTCAGGCTGTCTCTTCTCAAGCTTTACAGTCTCACCTCCCATCTCTTCTCAAGGCCCTCAGACTGCTTGAGACAATACATCATTCATCCTGCTGTTAGAGAGAGAGAAAGATAAGAGCATCACCAGCTGCTGGATTCTGTGGCATGGGGTGGTAGGCCAGTCTTATGCAGAACTCCAGGCAACATTTCTTCTCCCCCCACCCCCTTATTCTTGGGGGGAGGGGGGTAGTCCTTTCAGTTGCCAATTTGTTGCTTGTGGCAAATCCTGACTGGAACCTCACATCACCCCGTGACTCAGATGCCAACTTTAAACAGTCTCTAGGTGGTAATAGCAGGAAGCCAAAAGAGAGAGAGGGAGAAGAATGAGAATTTAATAGGAGATATGGAGGTGATAGGATACTCAGAAGGAAGTATAAAAGTAACAGACTAATCTACATGCTTATGCCAGTTACATAAAACTCCTGAAAACTGTAACGAGTCAATACTTAACAAGCAAACATATGTATCAAAAGAATTATTATAATAACAGTTAACAAAAGAATAGCCCCATAGTGTAGTGACAAATCTAAATACAAATCCATTTTGTCCTTCACAGTTCACAGATATTGTTTCTGTAGTGACAGGAGAGTACTGTTATGCGTTAGGCCTGGGGTTCCTATGATACTAAGATGGTTGTGGTTTTGATCCCAGTCTGGGTGCTCATGTGGTGTGAGCCATTGCTATCATACACATCCCTTCACCCCATGAGTCCATCTAGTATTAGATTAAACTTTCAGTATTTAGGACATCAATAAAGTCCTGCTTATCGTTCTGTAAAGGAGTATAGTCAGTTACAACTGACTAACCAATCATAAGTTAACAGCTTTCATAATGGTTGATTTTATACAGGATATCGATATACCCATCATAATTACAATGACAATAAAAATCACCACAAATTTTATCAAAGTTTGGATACAACCGGCGACACCAAGTCCAAAACATCTAAATACCGTTGAAAGTCAGTTAACATTAACATTAACATTCTTGGAGCTCATGAGTATCCTTTGCTACCTCTTGTGTCTTCTCAAGTTGTACATTAAGCGTGTGACGTTAGGGATATGGACACAACAATCATTAGAGAGGTTCAAGTAACCACAAAGACCATTTTGATGTGCTAACATTAAATCTAGGGCCATGTGGTTTTGGAGAGCGATATTAGAGGCAGCCTGCAGTTGCTGATTTAGCAACAGTATACTAGTTTCAGTAGCGTTAGCTAATTTTTCTACTTGGTAAGCTAACTTAATTAACCATAATTGTGTTTGTGTGGTAGCACTCCCAAATCCCCAGAATCCTTCCATCCCCATGCTATGCGGGTGGCAGACTCTGTGTCTTGCCACCCTTCTACGTCTTCGTCCAGTGTCACTTTAACTTGCTTCATACGAGTTATCCAATGGGTTTGGATCGGAGTCTGCTTCCATAAAGGACATAGTGTCGGGAGACCTAAGCTACACTGGAGATTGGGTAGCCCCGCTCACAAAAATGTATACATATTCCCATCATTGCAGGCCAAGATCAAACCAGATGGAACATCACCAGAGGCAACACGACAGTTATTGTGAGGTGCAAAATTTTTACTCATTGCCTTATATGCTATACTATGATTTCAGTACAGACAACCCATTTTTAAGGTGATATAAACTGGCCAATAATATTTCACCCAATCATACTGTTTCCAGTTAGAACAATTTATTATATTTTGGCAAGACCAAAGCACTGACTGGTTTGATACTAAGCCAAAAGAAAATCACAGTTTAAATGGTATAAAACCCTGACCTCCCAACCCAAAACAAGTGCAATCATAACTGGGGGGCTTTTTCTTGGGACAATCTTGTCCTCTATTCCATTGTATAAACCAAGATGTACTGATGGGTTGATTATACTGCAGGATGCTGGATGTTTGTCCCCAAGGTTGTAAATCACTTGTCCCCCACATGATCTGATCTCAGGGAAAAGTTGAGTTTGAACATCCTTCATAATATGTACAGGTTGCACTCTTGATAGCAGAAAAATTAAATGGCTGATTAAGTTGTAAAGGAACTCACCTTCTATCTGGAGAAAATGGATTCACTATTTTAATTATGCCTTGAGTATTCCACAGCCATAGCAAACTGCCTGCTATGTCCATGGGAAGAATACCCATGGGAAGGGGGTCTCCAACAGATTTGGGCAGAGGCAAGCAAGCAGTAACACTAATTAAGAGCAATTGCAAATCCCTTTATCAAAGTCAGGACCAAGTTATCCTCCAAACTGTGGTTGGCCTGGATTGGTGAACCTAAAGTAAAGATTTTACTTTCCCACATCTGGATAGCATTGACAGTACAAAAATTTCCCCCCAAACTAAGTGTGATAAATAAGGTTGAATGCCTTACAATAGCTCCACACTGCATTCCCCTTCCAGTCCAGTTATCTAAAAGAAAACACAGGAAAAGTATATTGTCTATCTCACCCTGTGAAACAGCATAACTGGGTTAAAAGGATGGAATAATCCATTTGATATTAATTTTATGTTCCTGTTCATGGGCATCTAAAGCCTTCCAAGAGTAGGTATTCAATGGAGTATGTAACACTAGAAGCACCTCTCCTAATGAAGGCAGATCCACCAATACCGGTTGACCTAGAAAGAACTTCCGTATGGATATAGGTTTTGGATCAGGCCCATGATGTAATGTGGGAGGAGAGGGACAGAAAGCTGTGAGTCTGGGACATCCATTGACTCCCCATCGATCATTGAGTTGTTTGACTGAATCGCTTGACTTGTCTGCCCAGACAGGTTCATGGGATTTATGGAACCTTTTTAACATTCCATTGGTCCATTCCACAATCCCATTAGCTTGGGGATAGTAAGGAGTATGGAACACCCACCTTATCCCCTCCTCCTTTGCCCATTCCTGTACTGAAGAGTCTGTGAAATGTGTACCACTGTCAGACTGAATCTCCTCAGGATTGGAAAGTACACTGAACTGCTATTTTAGTGCCTGTATGGTATTTTCTGCATTGGCTTTGGCACAACTCTCTGCCTGGACCAGCCCAGATATGACTTCTACCCCAACTAGTACATACTGTTTCCCCTCAGATTTGCAGAAAGGCCCTATGTAATCTACTTGCCAGGTGTTCCAAACTTCCTTACCCTCTCTCAGATGCAAGGGAGGAGACTGTAAGGGGCTTTTGTAAAACTTTTTACAACACTGTCCAAAGGCTGAGATAGTCTACTTACACATTTCCTTACTAACCGTCCAGCCTCAACTGACGGACTCTTTATACAGATCATAAATTCCTGAATGTTCATGTTTTTTATGTAACCACTCCAGAAGAGCATCCCAGCACTTCTCATAACAAGTGTCAGAGACCATCAATGGTCGGAGCTGGGCCAACTGGTCCACTTTATTGTTCCACTGAGAGGAAGGATCATGCCTGTTCTGATGAGCAGGCACCCAACAAGCAGAGAAATCCCCCTTCCTCCCAATGGACAATATTTCTTTCAATTTTTCAGTCTGACATACCGATACATGGTTCACTTCCCAATTGTTCAGCTCCCGAAAGAAAAGCCAATCGGTGCTGTCGCATGAGAGGGTACGGGTGAAATGCCTGACACAACCAATATGATTGAAAGCAAATCCCATTTATTAAGTTCCATAACAGTGCTTATATACATTCAAGCATGTTACTAAATATAGAGCATTCAATAATTGGTTAGTTAAAAGCAATGATTGCATACGGATTACATAATGCTAGTTCCGTCCACAAATTAGCTGTCCTTATCTTCTGCATGTAGCTTATCTTCTTAGTAACTTTTTCAGGTGGCTTCAAAGTCTTTAGCTCAGCATAAAATACAAGACTTTATTGTCTTTTATAAAACAGGATTACCTCACACTAAAGATAAAACAGCATGATTTTACAGAACAGCATTGTCATGAGTTAAATCAGCATAAGTTTGTAAAACAGCATAAAACAGCATTGTTTAAACTTAATACATTTTCTAACACTACTAATATGGCTCGTTCAGTATATAACCTACAGAATCCCCACACAGTACACCCCTTGTACATTGAGTATGAATCAGTATAAATATATATTGCCTTATGAGTATCCTTTTCCCTGACAAAAGTATTCCAAACTGTGATTAATTTGCCCAGTTGGACACTACCTTCCCCTTCTGTTACAATTTGCTCTCTAGTTTGAACTTGCAAGGCTATTGCTCTAAACTTCCATGTAGAGTTCTCACACTGAGAGGAAGCATCTGTGAACCATACATTACAGAACTGCTCTTGAAAGAATAAATCTTGGTGAATTACGCATGGTGGAAGGTTTTCCACATTGACATTGTCACCCTCTAATATCTACATCCCCTCATGGATTGTCAACGTTTTATCTGGCCCCCCAGTAACTTCAAACATATTCCAATAGTTTCGATCTGAGAGTACCACTTTCTCACAGTGACTCTCTGCGCAACTCCCTGGGGAAGTGGGGGTGCCTCTAATACTTCTTCGATAACCTTAAAGTGTCCTCTTAAAATATTGTTCTGTTTTTTCAGGGTTTGGTTGGCAGTGGTCAGAGCACTACTAACCACAAAGAACCCCTTTTCCCAGTTAGAATACCGTTTCTCAGCATCTTTTAAACCATGTGAATAGAAGCCTAATGGACTCGTGCATCCAGCAGGGCCCTTTTGCAAAAAGCGGTAAGACATGGCCATTCCTGCAAAACCCCACTCAATATGCAAGGGGTCAGAGGGGTGGACCAGACACAACAACTAATGAGTGTGTGCTTCAAACACCAGCAATTGGATAGCTTCCTCATGGTGTGTGGACCAATTCCATCTATGAGCCTTTCTCAATAAATCATAAAATGGTTGTG
>JAAWXA010000727.1:806-12811 GCA_038090715.1 Florisuga fusca | reverse complement strand
GAGATGGAGCAGGAGATCCACCAGGTGTTCCGGGGGGGGAACCAGGACGAGGTGCTGAGCGAGGCCTTCCGTCTGACCATCACCAGGAAGGACATCCAGACCCTCAACAACCNCCTGGGTTTTTGGGGGGGGGGAAGGTCCCATTTTCCCAGGGGGAAGTTTGAGGCACATTCCTGATCCCTGGAATGTCCTGACCCCCCCATGGAGCTGCTTCCTGCTCCTCTCCTGGGGGTTCTCCCACTTTTCCTGAGGGAACCTCCTGAGGTTTCTCTCCTCTCCAGCCCATTCCCAGCTCCTGGGGTCCCAACCCCCTTCCTGGAGGTTCCCTGGATCCCTCCCCCAGTTTGTAACATCCACGTGGAAGGGGGATGAGGATCTGGGATCTGGGGGAGGAGGATCTGGGATCTGGGGGATGAGGATCTGGATCCTGGGGGATGAGGATCTGGGTCCTGGGGGATGAGGATCTGGGATCTGGGGGATGAGGATCTGGGGGATGAGGATCTGGATCCTGGGGGATGAGGATCTGGGATCTGGGGGATGTTGGGCCCTGGGGGCCTCGTCCTGTGCTGGTGCTGAGTCCCTTCTCCCCCAGAGGCTGCAGGAGCACTCGGTGCAGGATCTGGTGGATTTGAACCTCCGGGTGCCCCTGGAGAAGGAAATTCCCGTGAGTGTCATTCCCGAGGAGCAGGAGGATGGGAGAGGTGCTGGGAGTGAGGAGGAATTCCCGGAAATCACCGAGGTGAGGGGGGGGCAGGGGGCAGCTGGGGAGAGGGTCCTGAGCAGCACGGAGAGGGGCCCAACAGAACCAGAACTCAGCACGGAGAGGGGCCCAACAGAACCAGAACTCAACCTGGAGATGGGTCCATTAAGATCCAGAAGCTCAACTGGAGTTGGGTCCAATAGAACCAAAACCTCCACCTGGGGTTGGGTCCCAGAGGACCCAGAGGCTCAGCCCGGGGTTGGACCCCAAAGCTCAACCTGGAGTTGGGTCCAACAGAACCAAAACCTCCACCTGGAGTTGGGTCCAACAGAACCCAAAACCTCAACCTGGGGTTGGGTCCCAGAGGACCAAGAGGCTCAGCCTGGGGATGGGCCCAACAGAACCCAAAACTCAGCCTGGGGTTGGGTCCAACAGAACCCAAAACTCAATCTGGAGATGGGTCCAACAGAACCAAAACCTCAGCCTGGGGTTGGGTCTCAGAGCCCCCAGAGGCTCAGCCTGGGGTTGGGTCCAACAGAACCAAAAGCTCAACCTGGGGCTGGAGCCAAAGCTCAACCTGGGGTTGGGTCCAACAGAACCCAAACCTCAGCCTTGAGTTGGATCCAACAGAACCAAAACCTCAACATGGAGTTGGAGCCAAAACTCAGCCCTGGGGTTGGGTCCAGCAGGACCCAGAAGCTCAACTGGGGTTGGGTCCAATAGAACCAAAATCTCAACCTGGAGTTGGGTCCAACAGAACCCAAAACTCAGCCTGGGGTTGGGTCCAACAGAACCAAGAGCTTAACCTGGAGATGGGTCCAGTAGAATCCAAAGCTCAGCCTGGGGTTGGGCCCAACAGGACCCAGAAACTCAACCTGGAGTTGGGTCCAACAGAACCAAAACCTCAACCTGGAGTTGGAGCCAAAACTCGACCTGGAGATGGGTCCAGTAGAACTCAAAACTCAGCCTGGGGTTGGGTCCAATAGAACCAAAACCTCAACCTGGAAAGGGGTCCAGTAAGATCCAAAAGCTCAACTTGGGGTTGGGTCCAACAGAACCAAAACTTCAACCTGGGGTTGCCGAGGACCCAGAGGCTCAACCTGGGGATGGGCCCAACAGAACCCAAAACTCAGCCTGGGGTTGGGTCCAACAGAACCCAAACCTCCACCTGGGGTTGGGTCCAACAGAACCCAAACCTCCACCTGGGGTTGGGTCCAACAGAACCCAAACCTCAGCCAGATCGGAAGGGGGATCAGGGAGTTTCCCTTCCCTGGGTCCTTCCTGCAGGAGATGGAGCAGGAGATCCACCAGGTGTTCCGGGGGGGGAACCAGGACGAGGTGCTGAGCGAGGCCTTCCGTCTGACCATCACCAGGAAGGACATCCAGACCCTCAACAACCTCAACTGGCTCAACGACGAGGTCAGCACGCCCTGGGGACCCTCCAAGGAGCTGAAAATGAACAAAATGACCCAAAAAAAAAAAGGGGGAGCATCCGGGAGAATCATTTACTCCATTCAGGTGGAAGAAAAGGGTTTGTGCAGCTCCTTGGGATAGTTTAGGTGGAGTAAAAGGATGGTTGCAGCTCCTGGGAGTAGTTCAGGTGGAGGAAAAGAGTTTGTGCAGCTCCTGGGAGTAGTTTAGGTGGGTAAAAGAAGGGCAGCAGCTCCTGGGAGTAGTTTAGGTGGAGTAAAAGGGTTTGTGCAGCTCCTGGGAATAGTTTAGGTGGAGTAAGAGGATTTGTGCTGCTCCTGGGAGTAGTTTAGGTGGAGGAAAAGGGTTTGTGCAGCTCCTGGGAGTAGTTTAGGTGGAGAAAAGGGTTTGTGCAGCTCCTGGGAGTAGTTCAGATGGAGTAAAAGGATGGTTGCAGCTCCTGGGAGTAGTTTAGGTGGAGTAAGAGGATGGTTGCAGCTCCTGGGAGTAGTTTAGGTGGAGGAAAAGGGTTTGTGCAGCTCCTGGGAGTAGTTCAGGTGGAGTAAGAGGATGGTTGCAGCTCCTGGGAGTAGTTCAGGTGGAGTAAAAGGGTTTGTGCAGCTCCTGGGAGTAGTTCAGGTGGAGGAAAAGGGTTTGTGCAGCTCCTGGGCTTGGAGCAGCCCCTGGGAATGGGTCATCCTGGAGGGACAGGGCGGAAACATCCCCAAAATAGAGATTTTGAACCTGGAAAGCTGCACCCCAAATTTCTCTGCCCTTCTGAAGGTCAGGGCTGAGCTGGTGTAATCCTCCCCGGGAACAGATTGGGACAAACCCCAATTCCCCCCTCAGTTTGGGGGCAGAGGATTCCTCCAGGAGTGTCTTCCCCCCTTCCAACCCTTCCTGAGGATCTTTTGGGGTTTTTTTTTGGTTTTTTTTCTTTGCCAGATCATCAATTTCTACATGAATTTGCTGATGGAGAGGAGCAAGGAGAAGGGGCTGCCCACAGTCCACGCCTTCAACACTTTCTTCTTCACCAAGCTGAAGACAGCTGGCTACCAGGCAGTCAAGAGGTGGACAAAAAAAGTGGATATCTTCTCCGTGGATCTCCTCCTGGTGCCCATCCACCTGGGAGTGCACTGGTGCCTGGCGGTGAGTGCTGGGAGGAGCTGCCCCTGAGAGGAGTTGGTGGCTCTGGAGGGAGGAGGTTGGTGTAAAGTGGGAGTTGGGGGCTGAAATTGAGGTCCTGGGGTGAAGAGAAATGTGGCAGCAGCTCCTGGGAGTAGTTTGGGTGGAGGAAAAGGGTTTGTGCAGCTCCTTGGGGTAGTTTAGGTGGAGGAAAAGGATGGTTGCAGCTCCTGGGAGTAGTTTAGGTGGAGGAAAAGGGTTTGTGCTGCTCCTGGGAGTAGTTCAGATGGAGTAAAAGGATGGTTGCAGCTCCTGGGAGTAGTTCAGGTGGAGGAAAAGGGTTTGTGCTGCTCCTTGGGGTAGTTTAGGTGGAGTAAGAGGATGGTTGCAGCTCCTGGGTGTAGTTCAAGTGGAGTAAGAGGATTTGTGCAGCTCCTTGGGGTAGTTTAGACTGGGTAAAAGAAGGGCAGCAGCTCCTGGGAGTAGTTCAGGTGGAGTAAAAGGATGGTTGCAGCTCCTGGGAGTAGTTTAGGTGGAGTAAAAGGGTTTGTGCAGCTCCTGGGAGTAGTTTAGGTGGAGGAAAAGGGTTTGTGCTGCTCCTGGGAGTAGTTTAGGTGGAGTAAAGGGATTTGTGCAGCTCCTGGGAGTAGTTTAGGTGGAGGAAAAGGGTTTGTGCAGCTCCTGGGAGTAGTTTAGGTGGAGGAAAAGGGTTTGTGCAGCTCCTGGTGCAGCTCAGCTGGAGTCAGGAGCTGGGTGGGGGTTCTCAGGGGGTCTCTGGGCACTCAGCTCCCTCCAGACTTCCTCTCCTCAGAGGATTTTGTTTCCACTTTCCCACAAACTCCTTCAGAGCCTCTGCCAGGGGAGGGGTGGGGAGAGATCCAGGTGTCAGATACCACCCCTGGCTCCTGCCTCTCCCCCCTGCTCTGCTCCCTCCCTCCTCCTGGCCCCTCAGGAGCAGCAGCAGCTCCTCAAAACTTCCCCCTGGGAAAAAGGGACCTTTCCTCCCCCCCCAAAAAAAAAATGGGAGCAGCCATGGGGCCTGTGGCTTGGGGGTGACAACCTGTGAGGTTCTGGGGTCCCTGGGCTGTGTTTGAGTGAGTTTCTCTCTCTGCAGGTTGTAGACTTCAGGAAAAAAACCATCACCTACTATGACTCCATGGGTGGGATCAACAGTGAAGCCTGCAGGATGCTGCTGTGAGTGAAACAACTTCCTGGCTTGGACCTCTCTGGAAAAAAAACCAAAAAAAACCCCCAAACTGAAACCAAGTCAGACCTCTGGAACAAATCCTCTGGGAATGTTCCCTGAAAGGAGGAGCCAGAGGGAGGTTTTGGTTGTCACACTCTGTGTTGGGCCCCCAGAGTCACCAACCTGCTCCAGGGGAGCATCCTGGGCTTCAGCTCTTCCCAGCAGATCCCAGCAAGGCTGCTGCCACCTCCCTGGGGCTCCCAGACCTTCCCTCAGGCTTGAGCAGTCCTGGAGCCACCTTGGGCATCACCTCTAGGGGACAGGATGGCTGCTGGGACCCTGGAGGTCCTTCCCTTCTGGGATCTCGTGGTCCCTCCTTCCTCCAGGTGGGATTTTCTCCTGCCTGGGGCAGAGTTCAGCCCCAGGTTTCAAGGAAAAGCCTCTGGAGAGCGTGGGGGTGTGTGGAGGGGGCAGGATCTTGGCCCCAGGCCCTGGGGGAAGGTTTGCAGAGGTCTCTTGTCTCTCCTGGGTTGTTACTCACCCTCCAAAGCAGAGCAGGAGGCAAGTGGTTTGTCCTCATCTTTTTTTTTCCCCCACCCTGAGCTGCTCTCCAGGAGGGGATGGAGCTTCCAGGTCAACCCCAGACCCTCTCCTCCTATATTTGGAAGCTGCTCCTGAGTGGAATGTGATAAAAATGATCCCCCTGGGCAGGGATGGAAAAAAAAAACCAAAAGAACCCAAGCTGGGCTGAAGGTCCCTGGGTCAGGGAGGGCCCTGGGGGTGACACAGATCAGCTGTGGCTCCAGTGGTGACCCCGGGGTCATCCCATCAGTTCTGTTTCTCATCTTCTGCTTTGCTCCAACACCAGCTCAGGAATCTGATCCAGAGGCTCCTGGCAGGAGGCTGAGTCTGTCAGGGGAGGTGTCACTCCTCCTCTCCAGGAATGTGAAGGGTGATGAAGGCAGACAGCAGAAAAATGCCATTTCCAGGCTGGTTAGCACCTTGGCTTTTCCAGCTCAGGTGCTCTGCAGCCTCCCAGCTCTGGGCTCAGTGCAGGAATTCTTTTTCAGAGCTGGAAAAAAAAAAAAACAAACCCCAACAAACTTGTCTCCCTTCTCCCCGGGGTTCTGTGTGGGTTAGAAGAGAGGAAAATGATCAGATCTTTGGAAACTGCTCAGGGCAGGGTCTCTTCAAGCCCCTTTTTGGCTGTTGTGCTGGAGGAAGGTGTGAGTGGGAGCTGCTCCCCCCTGGGGCAGGGATGGTTTGGGTGAAACCAGTTCCTTTCAGCTGGAATTTCTTTGATTCTATGGAAAAAACACCCCAAACCCCAGGACATCTGGAGCAGCTGGGAGGAGAGGAAGGGGGAGCTGGGAGTGTGGTGCAGGGCAGGGCCCAGGGAGCAGCAGGGCCAGGAGGTGGTGTGGCCAAGCAGTGATTTTTGCCCTGGAGGTAATTTTTTTCCCTCTTGTTTCCTTTTAGGAGGCTTTTATTGGTTGAATGCAGTGGGAGGATCACACCGGGAAGAGGGCACCCAGGTCCTATTCATGGTTAGTGACCCTTTCATGCTTTCAATCTTTAGAGCTTCCTAAAGGTGTGGAGAGGGAAACTGAGGCCCAGGGAAGGGAACAGGGAAATCCCAGGGCCACTGGTTGGGCTAGGAGTCAGCAGGGGGCTCTGGGTCCTCGTGGTTTGGTGGCCACAGAGCTTGTCTTTGGGTGTTGGGGTTGTGGCCCAGCTGAGGAGGGAGAGCTGGGGGGGATCTGGAGCCCAAATCCCTCTGGATTTCTGAGCTCCCTCCCTGGGAATGCAGCAGTGGGAGCCTCAGCCCTGCTGGGAGGGGCTGTGTTGGGAACAGACCTAAACCAGAGTGCTCAGGGGAGTTCAAAAGGGGATTTGAGTGCAGGAGGAAGGGAGGGAGGAGGAAATCTCAGGGGGGGAGAGCAGAAAAAGTTGAGTTTCTCCTGTGGAACCTCCTTACCTGCTCCTCACCTTGCCCTGCCCTTTCCTCCAGGCTCCTCAGACATTCAGCACTGAGCTCTGGGGTTGATTTCAACAATTCCCTCAGGGACCTGCTCAGGTTTTTGTGTGTTTTGTGTCTGTGGAGGAGGCTTAAAAATCCCCTTTCAGCTGTGGGAACCTGAGCTCAGCAGCTGCCAGGGGCTGACGTTGGGGTTTGATCTGGGTCACTCAGCTTGGAAATGGGGTGTTCAGGCTTCTGCCCCCTGAGCTCCTGCCCAAAGTCCTCAGTTTAACTTCTGCTTCTTGAAGCTGTCAGGATTTTAAAGGCATTTTCTCCCAGTCCCCACCTGAGAGGGGGCACTGGACCCCCCATTTCTCAGCCAGGAACTGGTGTGGTTCCTCCACAGCTTCTCTGGGTGGGTTGTTGGAAGCTGCTTTGAAGAAACCCCCCAGGGGAGAGTCAGGGTCCCACCAGCCTCACATTGGGGTTTATTTCCTCCCTCTTTTTCTAGAAAAAGGCTCCAAACTCCAGCTGGGTTGCAGTCACAGACAAAACCAAACCCTGAGGCAGGTGGTAGTGACCAGGGTGGCTTTTGATTGGGTTTTTTTAATTTGGAATTAGTTCCTTTTTCATTAATGACCATTTCTCCCCCTGTCTGCTCCTTCCTCCACCTTCCCCTTGGCTTTGGACTCCTTGCAGGGGTTCCTGCTCCTCCCTGCTGGGTTTTCTTAGGAGGTGAGACACAGACTTCTCCTGCTTGCTGGAAAGATTTGGGGTTTTTTTTTGTTTTTTGCTGATCCCATCCTGTCCAAACTGCAGCTGAGTCCCAGGAGCAATCACAGCTCAGCACCCCCGGGCTGGATGCTCCCTCCCAGCTAATGAAGGCAGAAAAAATGCTTCTCTGGGCCTGAGCTGGTCCTGGGGAGCCTGTCAGGAGGCAGAGTCCCCTCCTTGGCAATCTTTCATCCAGCTAAAACCCATTTCTTGCTGTTTTTTTGTTCTGTTCTGGGTTTTTTTAGAGAGCAGCTCCCTAGGACAGGGCTGGATCTGCTTCTGCTCCCCCTCTGACCTGGTTCAGCAGCCTCAGGGGGGGTTTCAGGGACTCCCCAGCCCAGCAGAGTTTTCTTGGGGTGAAATTTAAGACAGGGATTCCCTGCCTGGCAGCAGCTTGGTCCCTCCATCCCCTCAGCCTGCCTGGGGCTCACGGTGCCCCCTCCTCCCCTCCTGGTGTTTACTGACAGCAAGATGTGACTCAGCCAAGTCTTTGGGGATCAGATTTCCCCAAAAATGGCCCATCTGCCCCTGGTGGCAGCCAAACCTTCCCTCTTCACCCTGCCAGGTGCCCCCCTGACCCCACTTCAGCCTTTCCTGCTCCTCCCCAGACTTCCTGCAGTGGCTGGAAAGCTCCTCAGGATGATGGGAGAAGATTCCAAACACCCAGACGAGGGGTTCTGTGGCTCCTCCTGGGCCTTTTGGTGGCCCAGGGGAGCAGAAGGAGTCTGGTTTGCACTGGGAGCCAACAGGGAAGGGCTCTTGGGGGCCATTAGGAGGGTCTTGGGGTCCCATTGCCTCATCTCCTTCAAGGCCTCCTTGGTCTCTGTCACCTTTCCAAGCTTTTCCCCCCTTCCTGGGGAAGGGAATGGTTCAGGGTGTTCATATCCACAAGGAGTCTTGGGCATGGTCTTGGTAGAATTCCTAAATTTTCCAAGGAGGCAGGAGGGAAAAAAAACCAAAAAAAAAGCCCTTTGTGTTCTCCCAGTGCCAAACTGGTGGAGATGGGTCAGTAACTGGGAGTTTTCCTTGTTCTCTGGTTCTGCTGAAGGATCTCTGGGATCCCAGCCATGGGATTTGGGATCCCAGGGATCAGGCTTCGGGTGCTCCCTGCCTGGCTCAGTCCCTGGAGAGGAGGACCCTGGGGGGGCTTTTCCCAGGGCTCTCACCCTTCCACCCCCCAAACCTTGGACTTTATTGGGAAAATCTGCCTGTCCTGGAGAGCACCTGCTGTGGGGAGGAGAAATAAAACCAAGAAGGGAAGAGAAACCTGGGAGAGGAACTCCAGGAGATCAGTGGCCTCAACCCACCACCCCCTGGAGAGGAGCTTCCTGGGGGATTTTTGGGCTGTTTACACACAGGGGGATTGTCCCAGAGCTGCTGGGGTGCTCTGCAGCTTTTGCCACGTTTGCTTCTGTCTCCCTGGGGGCCAGGGAAGGTCCCAGCAGGGCCCTGGCCCAGGGGATGCTCTGCTGGTGCCTTCCCCTCTCCCATCAATCAGATTTCTTTCTCCTTGGTTTGTTTGTGGTTTTGACTCTCTGCTTGGCAGGTACTTTTTTTGGATGAGTTCTGAGCTTCTCCTTGGTCCTTCTATCCCAGCCTCAAAGCCTGGGTCTGTGGAGAGCCCTTATTTTATTTTTTTTTTTATTTTATTTTTTTCTGGGTCGATCCCGAGACGAAAAATATTGGATTTCCCATTTTGCATTCACTCTGCAAACATGGCAGAGGACATCTTAGGTGAACTGACCTCCAGTGGGCCTGGCTGCCTTCCCTCCTTCCTCTAAAGGAGCTTTCTTTCCTTCTCCTGTTCCTCTCCAGGCAATATTTGAAACAGGAAAGTCTGGACAAGAAGAGGAAAGAGCTGGACACCAACGGCTGGGCCCTGCTCAGCAAGAAGAGCCAGGTGGGTCTGGGGGGTCCCCTTGGTCCTTCCTTTTGTTCCTGGTTGGTTTTCCAGCTTTCCTGGTGACTCCAGAGGGTGACCAGATCCCAGGTTGTTCTCCCACCTGGGAGCAGAGGGGGATTTTCTGAGCCCTGGAGGCACCTCCCTGCCTGCACCTCCCTCTTCTTCCCCTCCCGTTGCTCCTGCTGGGATTGCAGCCCTGGAATCACCAAATCATGGGATAATTTGGGTGGCAGGGACCTTAAAACTCCCCCAGTGCCACCCCCCCTGCCATGGGGACACCTCCAAACCCCCATCCCAACCTCCAGCACCCCCAGGGATGGGGCACTCACCCCAAAAACTCCTGGACCCCTCAGATGGTTCCTTCCATGATCCCAACCCATTCCATGATCCCAATCCATGTTCAGGGACCCCTCCCCCAGCCCAGGGGGCTCCAAACCCCCATCCCAACCTCCAGCACCCCCAGGGATGGGGCACTCACCCCAAAAACTCATCTCCTGGACCCCTCAGATGGTTCCTTCCATGATCCCAACCCATTCCATGATCCCAATCCATGTTCAGGGACCCCTCCCCCAGCCCAGGGGGCTCCAAACCCCCATCCCAACCTCCAGCACCTCCAGGGATGGGGCAGCCACAGCTTCTGNGGGGTTTTGGTCTTTGTAGAACCAGGGGATGGGTTGGAGGGTGCTTAAAACTCATCCAGTGCCACCCCCCCCGCCATGGAAAGATGGAAAAAAAGCCCAAGGAAAATGAATAAATTGCAGAAAAGGTGCTGGCAAGGGGCAAGGAAGTGCAGGGAAGGTGCAAATAAACCTGGGAAAGGGGGAACCCCCAAAAGCTGAGGGCTGGGAGGGACCTTTGGAGCTCCCCCTGCCTCAGCAGGACCCCCAGGAACACATCCAGGGGGGTTGGAAGAGAAGGAGAAGGAGACTGGATCCAGCACCTCTCTGGGCAGGCTGGGCCAGGGCTCCCTCCCCTTCCCAGGGGCCCCCAGGACACATTCCTCACCCCTGGAAAAAATTCCCAATGGTTCCTTGTACCATCCCTGGGGCTCCCCCTGTGCTCAGGACCCACTCCAGCTCCCAGACCCAGTTCATGGGATGGAAGGGAACCAGTAGCTCCAGTTTCAGTGCTCTGGATCCTCCCCAACCTCCCTCCCACCTTGGGAATATTTTCCTGCTCATTATTTTTTGAAATTAATTAAAAAAAAAATTAAAAAATCTCCTCAGAGCTTTGGGATCCCCAAAGAAATTCCCCCCAGGGGAGACACCACCTCCCAGAGCTGCTCCCAGGGGACCAGGGGAGGGGCTGCCCAGTTCCTGCTCCACACTGATGGGTTTTTTTTCCCTTTTTTTCCCTTTTTTCCCTCTTTTTCCCCAGCAACACATGCCCTACTTCCGCAAGCGGATGGCCTGGGAGATCCTGCACCGGAAGCTCCTCTGATGCTGGAGGGGGCAGGAGCTGATGTTCCATCACCAGATTGTAGCAGAAGTGCCCAAATTTTCCCATTCCTTCAGCTGCCACAGAATCCTCCTCTCCTTCGGCTTCATTTGGGATGAAAACTCCACTCATGGACCAAGGACCAAGAGGAACCAGAAGCACATTTGGCACCCCCCTCCCCACCCCTTTTAATTGGGTTTTTTTTATTTTTTTGGGTGGGTTTGGACTCCAAAACCTTTTCACCAGCAATTTTTCAGGTGCTGAGACTTGAGGGGGAACTTCAAGGAACTTTTCTGGGGGGTTTTTTGGGTGTTTGTTTTTTTTTTTCTTTTTGCTGCCACCTTTGAGCTGAATTCCAGGGGAGGGGAAAGCACTTGGGGCTCTGGATGCTCTGAGTCAGGTGAGAAAAAAAATCCCTTTTTGGGGTGGTTTGCTCTGAGTCAGGTGAGAAAAAAAATCCCCTTTTTGGGGTGGGTTTGCTCTGAGTCAGGTGAGCAAAAAAATCCCCTTTTTGGGGTGGGTTTAAGGAGGTTTTAATCCCGAGGAATCTTTTTTTGCTGTGTTATTCCTCACCCATCCCAAACTCTGCCCTGACCTGGAATTTTTATCCTTGGCATCTGGGGCCTTTGGGGAACCCCCTGATCTCCAGGAGGAGCTGGAGGATCCCCACAAGTAATTTTTTGGGTCAGTTTATTGGTGATTTCTTGGGTCAGTTCCACTTGGAGAGTTTTTCTCTCCCTGACAGAATTCCCTCTCCCAGTTTTCCACCTCAGCTCCTGGTGGGAATTCAGCAGTTCAGGTACCAAACCCAGGGCAGAGCTGCTGCTCCCTGAAGGGTTTTGTGGATAATTAGAAATTTTTTGTGGGTTTTTTCAGTTTTTTTTTCCTTCTTGACAAAGAACAAAACGTGTGTGTGCAGTGGGTTGGCTCCGGGATTTCCTCTGCTCCACCTTTCCCTCCTTTTCACCCCCTTTCTTCTGGCTCCCACGGGGGCCGAGCAGGAAAAATCCCTTTTTTTTTTTTTAAATTTTTAAATTTTTCAGTCAGATTTTGCACACGTTTTGCCCTGGGGTTGGTGCTGAGCTCCAGGTTGGGAGAATCTCCCCAAGGGACCTTCGAGGACGCACCGAGTCCCCCCCCTGCCTGAAATATTCAGAAGCACTTCAAAACCTTCCCCTAAAAAACCAAAAAAACCCAAAAAAAGAGCATTTTGGGGGCTGCTTCTGAGCCTTTTCCTCCTCCTGGGCCTCAGGTGTGGCCGGGCTGATGCTTGCAGATGGTTTAATTTATTCTCCCGGCTCCGTCCCGTTGCTCCTCGTGTACAGAAACATTTTTATTTTATTTTTTTTTGTCCTTTTCCAGCCCAAGCCAAGAGATGAAATAAAATCCACTTTTTCTATTTTTGTCTCCGGAGAAAGGAGGGATATTTTATACACTTTTTTCTTCACCTGCAACCTGGACTTTTGTACCAAAATTTCCCCTTTTTCCCTCCGAATCCCTTCACCCCCCC
>JAAWXA010000726.1:0-16119 GCA_038090715.1 Florisuga fusca | reverse complement strand
TTTGAAGGTTTTAAAGCCTTAAAACTATGGTAGAGTCTTTCTTTCAAGGCAAATCATAGAGGATTCTTCTAGAGAGGAGCTGAGAAGAAAAACCAAGAAAACAGCTTGCAGCTTTATAAAATGTTCTAGGGACAGAAGAATGTGGGAAGATCATTCCTGTAAACGGGTTTCTAATACATGAGCTCGTCAACAATCTCTAGAATTCCGATCTTTTTCTATGTAAAAACTGCTTTAGGAATGCAGAGAAGCGAAACGACACTGTAGCTCTGAGACTCTGCTTACCTCTTCTAACAAAGTTCCACATAAAACAGAAGTTTAAACCAACATTCACTGCAAATTCCTTAAGGTTTGAAGGTTTTAAAGCCTTATCACTATGGTAGAGTCTTTCTTTCCAGGCAAATCATATAGGATTCCTCTAGAGAGGAGCTGAGAAGTAAAACCAAGAAAAGAACTTGCAGCTTTATAAAATCTTCCAGGGACTGAATACTATGGGAAGATCATTCCTGTAAACGGGTTTCTAATACATGAGCTCGTCAAAAATCTCTAGAGTTCAGATCTTTTTCTATGCAAAACCTGCTTTAGGACTGCAGAGAAGCGAAACAAAACGGTAGCTCTGATTCTCTGCTTACCTCTTGTAACAAAGTTCCACATAAAACAGAAGTTTAAACCAACATTCACTGCAAAATCCTTAAGGTTTGAAGTTTTAAAGCCTTAAAACTATGGAAGAGTCTTTCTTTCCAGGCAAATGATATTGGACTCTTCTAGAGAGGAGCTGAAAAGTAATACCAAGCAAACAGCTTGCAGCTTTATAAAATCTTCCAGAGAAAATATACTATGAGACTTTCATTCTTCAACGGTATCTCTGAGACTCTGCTTAAGTCTTGTAACAAAGTTCCACATAAAACAGAAGTTTAAACCAACATTCACTGCAAATTCCTTAAGGTTTGAAGGTTTAAAGCTTTATCACTATGGTAGAGTCTTTCTTTCCAGGCAAATGATATTAGACCCTTCTACAGAGGAGCTGAGAAGTAAAACCAAGGAAACAGCTTGCAGCTTTATAAAATGTTCCAGGGAAAATATACTATGGGAAGATCATTCTTAAAAACGGGTTTTTAATACATGAGCTCGTCAAAAATAGGTATAGTTCACATCTTTTACTAGGCAAAACCTGCTTTAGGACTGCAGAGAAGCGAAACAAAACTGTAGCTCTGATTCTCTGCTTACCTCTTCTAACAAAGTTCCACATAAAACAGAAGTTTAAACGAACATTCACTACAAATTCCTAAAGTTTGGAAGGTTTTAAAGCCTTAAAACTATGGAAGAGTCTTTCTTTCCAGGCAAATGATATTGGACTCGTCTTGAGAGGAGCTGAGAAGTAAAACCAAGAAAATAGCTTGGGGCTTTGTAAACTGTTCTAGGGACAGAAGAGTGTGGGAATATGGTTTTGTAAACTGGTTTGTAATGTATGAGCTCTTCTTCAATCTCTGGAGTTCAGCTCTTTTTCTATGTAAGACTGGTTTTAGGACTGCAGAGAAGCGAAACGACACTGTAGCTCTGAGACTCTGCTTACCTCTTGTAACAGAGTTCCACATAAAACAGAAGTTTAAACCAACATTCACTGCAAATTCCTTAAGGTTGGAAGGTTTTAAAGCCTTAAAACTATGGTAGAGTCTTTCTTTCAAGGCAAATGATACTGGACTCGTCTAGAGAGGAGCTGAGAAGAAAAACCAAGAAAACAGCTTGCAGCTTTATAAAATGTTCTAGGGACAGTATACTGTGGGAAGATCATTCCTGCAAACGGGTTTCTAATACATGAGCTCGTCAAAAATCTCTAGAGTTCAGGTCTTTTTCTAGGCAAAACCTGCTTTAGGACTGCAGAGAAGCAAAACAAAACGGTAGCTCTGATTCTCTGCTTACCTCTTCTAACAAAGTTCCACATAAAACAGAAGTTTAAACGAACATTCACTACAAATTCCTAAAGTTTGGAAGGTTTTAAAGCCTTAAAACTATGGAAGAGTCTTTCTTTCAAGGCAAAAGATATTGGACTCCTCTAGAGAGGAGCTGAGAAGTAAAACCAAGAAAAGAGCTAGAAGCTTTATAAAATCTTCCAGGGACTGAATACTATGGGGAGATCATTCCTAAAAACAGCTTTCTAATACATGAGCTCCTCAAAAATCTCTTGAGTTCAGATCTTTTTCTATGCAAAACCTGCTTTAGGACTGCAGAGAAGCAAAACAAAACTGTAGCTCTGAGACTCTGCTTACCTCTTGTAACAAAGTTCCACATAAAACAAAAGTTTAAACCTACATTCACTGCAAATTCCTTAAGGTTTGAAGGTTTAAAGCTTTATCACTATGGTAGAGTCTTTCTTTCCAAGCAAATGATATTAGACCCTTCTACAGAGCAGCTGAGAAGTAAAACCAAGGAAACAGCTTGCAGCTTTATAAAATGTTCCAGGGAAAATATACTATGGGAAGTTCATCCTTAAAAACGGGTTTCTAATACATGAGCTCGTCAAAAATAGGTATAGTTCACATCTTTTACTAGGCAAAACCTGCTTTAGGACTGCAGAGAAGCGAAACAAAACTGTAGCTCTGATTCACTGCTTACCTCTTCTAACAAAGTTCCACATAAAACAGAAGTTTAAACGAACATTAACTACAAATTCCTAAAGGTTGGAAGGTTTTAAAGCCTTATAACTATGGTAGAGTCTTTCTTTCAAGGCAAAAGATATTGTACTTCTCTAGAGAGGAGCTGAGAAGTAAAACCAAGAAAATAGCTTGGGGCTTTGTAAACTGTTCCAGGGACAGAAGAGTGTGAGAATATGGTTTTGGTAAACTGCTTTGTAATGTAGGAGCTCTTCTTCACATCTCTGCAGTTCACCTCTTTTTCTATGCAAGACAGGTTTTAGGACTGCAGAGAAGCGAAACGACACTGTAGCTCTGAGACTCTGCTTACCTCTTCTAACAAAGTTCCACATAAAACAAAAGTTTAAAACATTAACTAGAAATTCCTTAAGGTTTGAAGGTTTTAAACCTTTATAACTATGGTAGAGTCTTTCTTTCCAGGCAAATGATATTGGACTCTTCTACAGAGGAGCTGAGAAGTAAAACCAAGCAAACAGCTTGCAGCTTTATAAAATGTTCTAGGGACAGAAGAATGTGGGAAGATCATTCCTGTAAACGCGTTTCTAATACATGAGCTCGTCAACAATCTCTAGAGTTCAGATCTTTTTCTATGTAAAAACTGCTTTAGGAATGCAGAGAAGCGAAACGACACTGTAGCTCTGAGACACTGCTTACCTCTTGTAACAAAGTTCCACATAAAACAAAAGTTTAAACCAACATTCACTGCAAATTCCTTAAGGTTGGAAGGTTTTAAAGCTTTATAACTATTGTAGAGTCTTTCTTTCCAGGCAAATGATATTGGACTCTTCTACAGAGGAGCTTAGAAGTAAAACCAAGCAAACAGCTTGCAGCGTTATAAAATCTTCCAGAGAAAATATACTATGGGAAGTTCATTCTTCAACGGTATCTCTGAGACTCTGCTTACCTCTTGTAACAAAGTTCCACATAAAACAAAAGTTTAAACCAACATTAACTGCAAATTCCTTAAGGTTTGAAGGTTTTAAAGCATTATAACTATGGAGGAGTCTTTTGGAACAAGGCAAATCATGTAGGATTCTTCTAGACAGGAACTGAGAAGTAAAACCAAGCAAACAGCTAACAGCTTTATAAAATGGTCCAGGGAAAATATACTATGGGAAGATCATTCCTGTAAACGGGTTTCTAATACATGAGCTCGTCAAAAATCTCTATAGTTCAGGGTTTTTTATATGCAAAAAGTGATTTAGGAATGCAGAGAAGCGAAATAAAATTGTAACTCTGATACTTTGCTTACCTCTTCCACCAAACTTCCACATAAAACAAAAGTTTAAAACAACATTAACTAGAAATTCCTTAAGGTTTGAAGGTTTTAAACCTTTATAACTATGGTAGAGTCTTTCTTTCCAGGCAAATGATATTGGACTCTTCTACAGAGGAGCTGAGAAGTAAAACCAAGAAAAGACCTTGGAGCTTTATAAAACCTTCCAAGGACTGAATACTATGGGAAGATCATTCCTGCAATCGGATTTCTAATACATGAGCTCGTCAAGAATCTCTAGATTTTAGATCTTTTTCTATGCAAAACCTGCTTTAAGACTGCAGAGAAGCGAAATAAAACTGTAGCTCTGAGACTCTGCTTACCTCTTCTAACAAACTTCCACATAAAACAGAAGTTTATAACAATATTACATGCAAATTCCATAAGATTTGAAGGTTTTAAAGCCTTAAAACTATGGTAGAGTCTTTCTTTCAAGGCAAATCATAGAGGATTCTTCTAGACAGGAGTTGAGAAGAAAAACCAAGAAAACAGCTTGCAGCTTTATAAAATGTTCGTGGGACTGAATACCATGGGAAGATCATTTTTGTAAACAGGTTTCTAATACATGAGCTCGTCAAAAATAGGTATAGTTCAGATCTTTTTCTAGGCAAAACCTGCTTTAGGACTGCAGAGAAGCGAAACAAAACTGTAGCTCGGAGGCTCTGCTTACCTCTTCTAACAAAGTTCCACATAAAACAGAAGTTTAAACCAACATTCACTGCAAATTCTTACGGTTTGAAGGTTTTAAAGCCTTATGACTATGGTAGAGTCTTTCTTTCCAGGCAAAACATATCGGATTCCTCTAGAGAGGAGCTGAGAAGTAAAACCAAGAAAAGACCTTGGAGCTTTATAAAACCTTCCAAGGACTGAATACTATGGGAAGATCATTCCTGCAATCGGATTTCTAATACATGAGCTCGTCAAGAATCTCTAGATTTTAGATCTTTTTCTATGCAAAACCTGCTTTAAGACTGCAGAGAAGCGAAATAAAACTGTAGCTCTGAGACTCTGCTTACCTCTTCTAACAAACTTCCACATAAAACAGAAGTTTATAACAATATTACATTCAAATTCCATAAGATTTGAAGGTTTTAAAGCCTTAAAACTATGGTAGAGTCTTTCTTTCCAGGCAAATGATATTGGACTCTTCTAGAGAGGAGCTGAGAAGTAAAACCAAACAAACAGATTGCAGCTTTATAAAATGTTCCAGAGATAGAATGCTATGGGAAGATCATTCTTAAAAACGGGTTTCTAATATATGAGCTCGTCAAAAATAGGTGTAGTTCAGATCTTTTTCTCGGAAAAACAGGCTTTAGGACTGCAGAGAAACTAAGTAGCTCTGAGACTCTGCTTACCTCTTCTAACAAAGTTCCACATAAAACAGAAGTTTAAACCAACATTAGCTACAAATTCCTTAAGGTTGGAAGCTTTTAAAGCCTTATGACTATGGTAGAGTCTTTCTTTCCAGGCAAATCATATAGGATTGCTCTAGAAAGGAGCTGAGAAGTAAAACCAATTAAACAGCTTCCATCTTTATAAAATGTTCCAAAGAAAATATACTATGGGAAGATCATTCTTAAAAACGGGTTTCTAATACATGAGCTCGTCAAAAATAGGTATAGTTCACATCTTTTTCTAGGCAAAAAATGCTTTAGGACCGCAGAGAAGCGAAACAAAACTGTAGCTCTGATTCTCTGCTTACCTCTTCTAACAAAGTTCCACATAAAACAGAAGTTTAAACCAACATTAGCTACAAATTCCTTAAGGTTGGAAGGTTTTAAAGCCTTAAAACTATGGTAGAGTCTTTCTTTCAAGGCAAAAGATATTGGACTCCTGTAGAGAGGAGCTGAGAAGTAAAACCAAGAAAAGAGCTAGAAGCTTTATAAAATCTTCCAGGGACTGAATACTATGGGAAGATAATTCCCAAAAACGGCTTTCTAATGCATGAGCTCCTCAAAAATCTCTTGAGTTCAGACCTTTTTCTATGCAAAACCTGCTTTAGGACTGCAGAGAAGCGAAACAAAACAGTAGCTCTGAGACTCTGCTTACATCTTCTAACCTTAAGGTTTGAAGGTTTTAAAGCATTATAACTATGGAGGAGTCTTTTGTAACAAGGCAAATCATGTAGGATTCTTCTAGACAGGAGCTGAGAAGAAAAACCAAGCAAACAGCTTGCAGCTTTGCAAAAATGTTCCAGGGAAAATATTCTATGGAAAATCATTCTTAAAAACGGGTTTATAATACATGAGCTCGTCAAAAATAACTATAGTTCAGATCTTTTTCTAGGCAAAACCTGCTTTAGGACTGCAGAGAAGCGAAACAAAACGGTAGCTCTGAGACTCTGCTTACCTCTTCTAACAAAGTTCCACATAAAACAAAAGTTTAAACCAACATTCACTGCAAATTCCTTAAGCTTGGAAGGTTTTAAAGCCTTAAAACTATGGTAGAGTCTTTCTTTCAAGGCAAAAGATATTGGACTCCTGTAGAGAGGAGCTGAGAAGTAAAACCAAGAAAAGAGCTAGAAGCTTTATAAAATCTTCCAGGGACTGAGTACTATGGGAAGGTAATTCCCAAAAACGGCTTTCTAATACATGAGCTCCTCAAAAATCTCTTGAGTTCAGACCTTTTTCTATGCAAAACCTGCTTTAGGACTGCAGAGAAGCGAAACAAAACAGTAGCTCTGAGACTCTGCTTACATCTTCTAACCTTAAGGTTTGAAGGTTTTAAAGCATTATAACTATGGAGGAGTCTTTTGTAACAAGGCAAATCATGTAGGATTCTTCTAGACAGGAACTGAGAAGTAAAACCAAGCAAACAGCTAACAGCTTTATAAAATGGTCCAGGGAAAATATACTATGGGAAGATCATTCCTGTAAACGGGTTTCTAATACATGAGCTCGTCAAAAATCTCTATAGTTCAGGGTTTTTTATATGCAAAAAGTGATTTAGGAATGCAGAGAAGCGAAATAAAACTGTAACTCTGATATTTTGCTTACCTCTTCCACCAAACTTCCACATAAAACAAAAGTTTAAAACAACATAAACTAGAAATTCCTTAAGGTTTGAAGATTTTAAACCTTTATAACTGTGTTAGAGTCTTTCTTTCCAGGCAAATCATATAGGATTCTTCTAGAGAGGAGCTGAGAAGTAAAACCAAGAAAAGAGCTAGAAGCTTTATAAAATCTTCCAGGGACTGAATACTATGGGAAGATCATTCCCAAAAACGGCTTTCTAATACATGAGCTCCTCAAAAATCTCTTGAGTGCAGACCTTTTTCTATGCAAAACCTGCTTTAGGACTGCAGAGAAGCGAAACAAAACGGTAGCTCTGAGACTCTGCTTACCTCTTCTAACAAAGTTCCACATAAAACAGAAGTTTAAAGCAACATTGATTGCAAATTCCTTAAGGTTTGAAGGTTTTAAAGCCTTAAAACTATGGTAGAGTCTTTCTTTCAAGGCAAATCATAGAGGATTCTTCTAGAGAGGAGCTGAGAAGAAAAACCAAGAAAACAGCTTGCAGCTTTATAAAATGTTCTAGGGACAGAAGAATGTGGGAAGATCATTCCTGTAAACGGGTTTCTAATACATGAGCTCGTCAACAATCTCTAGAGTTCAGATCTTTTTCTATGTAAAAACTGCTTTAGGAATGCAGAGAAGCGAAACGACACTGTAGCTCTGAGACACTGCTTACCTCTTCTAACAAAGTTCCACATGAAGCAGAAGTTTAAACCAACATTCACTCCAAATTCCTTAAGGTGGGAAAGTTTTAAAGCCTTATGACTGTCGTAGAGTCTTTCTTTCCAGGCAAAACATATCGGATTCCTCTAGAGAGGAGCTGAGAAGTAAAACCAAGAAAAGAACTTGCAGCTTTATAAAATCTTCCAGGGACTGAATACTATGGGAAGATCATTCCTGTAAAGGGGTTTCTAATACATGAGCTCGTCAACAATCTCTAGAATTCAGAGATTTTTCTATGTAAAAACTGCTTTAGGAATGCAGAGAAGCGAAACAAAACGGTAGCTCTGATTCTCTGCTTACCTCTTGTAACAAAGTTCCACATAAAACAGAAGTTTAAACCAACATTCACTGCAAATTCCTTAAGGTTTGAAGGTTTTAAAGCCTTAAAACTATGGTAGAGTCTTTCTTTCAAGGCAAATCATAGAGGATTCTTCTAGAGAGGAGCTGAGAAGAAAAACCAAGAAAACAGCTTGCAGCTTTATAAAATGTTCTAGGGACAGAAGAATGTGGGAAGATCATTCCTGCAAACGGGTTTCTAATACATGAGCTCGTCAACAATCTGTAGAGTTCAGATCTTTTTCTATGTAAAAACTGCTTTAGGAATGCAGAGAAGCGAAACGACACTGTAGCTCTGAGACACTGCTTACCTCTTCTAACAAAGTTCCACATGAAGCAGAAGTTTAAACCAACATTCACTCCAAATTCCTTAAGGTGGGAAAGTTTTAAAGCCTTATGACTGTCGTAGAGTCTTTCTTTCCAGGCAAAACATATCGGATTCCTCTAGAGAGGAGCTGAGAAGTAAAACCAAGAAAAGAACTTGCAGCTTTATAAAATCTTCCAGGGACTAAATACTATGGGAAGATCATTCCTGTAAAGGGGTTTCTAATACATGAGCTCGTCAACAATCTCTAGAATTCAGAGCTTTTTCTATGTAAAAACTGCTTTAGGAATGCAGAGAAGCGAAACAAAACTGTAGCTCTGATTCTCTGCTTACCTCTTCTAACAAAGTTCCACAAAATCAAAAGTTTAAACCAACATTCAGTGGAAATTCCTTAAGGTTTGAAGGTTTAAAGCTTTATAACTATGGTAGAGTCTTTCTTTCCAGGCAAATGATATTGGACTCTTCTACAGAGGAGCTGAGAAGTAAAACCAAGCAAACAGCTTGCAGCTTTATAAAATCTTCCAGGGAAAATATACTATGGGAAGATCATTCCTAAAAACGGGTTACTAATACATGAGCTCGTAAAAAATCTCTAGAGTTCAGGTCTTTTTCTAGGCAAAACCTGCTTTAGGACTGCAGAGAAGCGAAACAAAACGGTAGCTCTGAGACTCTGCTTACCTCTTGTAACAAAGTTTCACATAAAACAAAAGTTTAAACCAACATTCACTGCAAATTCCTTAAGGTTTGAAGGTTTAAAGCTTTATAACTATGTTAGATTCTTTCTTTCCAGGCAAATCATATAGGACTCTTCTAGAGAGGAGCTGAAAAGTAATACCAAGCAAAAGAGCTTGCAGCTTTATAAAATGTTCCAGGGAAAATATACTATGGGAAGTTCATCCTTAAAAACGGGTTTCTAATACATGAGCTCGTCAAAAATAGGTATAGTTCACATCTTTTACTAGGCAAAACCTGCTTTAGGACTGCAGAGAAGCGAAACAAAACTGTAGCTCTGAGACTCTGCTTACCTCTTGTAACAAAGTTCCACATAAAACAGAAGTTTAAACGAACATTCACTGCAAATTCCTTAAGGTTGGAAGGTTTTAAAGCCTTAAAACTATGGTAGAGTCTTTCTTTCCAGGCAAATGATACTGGACTCTTCTAGAGAGGAGCTGAAAAGTAATACCAAGCAAACAGCTTGCAGCTTTCTAAAATCTTCCAGAGAAAATATACTATGGGAAGTTCATTCTTCAACGGTATCTCTGAGACTCTGCTTCACTCTTGTAACAAAGTTCCACATAAAACAGAAGTTTAAACCAACATTCACTGCAAATTCCTTAAGGTTGGAAGGTTTTAAAGCCTTAAAACTATGGTAGAGTCTTTCTTTCAAGGGAAATGATACTGGACTCGTCTAGAGAGGAGCTGAGAAGAAAAATCAAACAAACAGATTGCAGCTTTATAAAATGTTCCAGGGAAAATATACTATGGAAAATCATTCTTAAAAACGGGTTACTAATACATGAGCTCGTCAACAATCTCTAGAGTTCAGATCTTTTTCTATGCAAAATCTGCATTAGGACTGCAGAGAAGCGAAACGACACTGTAGCTCTGATACTCTGCTTACCTCTTCTAACAAAGTTCCACATAAAACAGAAATTTAAACCAACATTCACTGCAAATTCCTTAAGGTTTGAAGGTTTTAAAGCCTTATGACTATGGTAGAGTCTTTCTTTCCAGGCAAACCATATCGGATTCCTCTAGAGAGGAGCTGAGAAGTAAAACCAAGAAATGAGCTAGAAGCTTTATAAAATCTTCCAGGGACTGAATACTATGGGAAGATCATTCCTAAAAACAGCTTTCTAATACATGAGCTCCTCAAAAATCTCTTGAGTTCAGATCTTTTTCTATGCAAAACCTGCTTTAGGACTGCAGAGAAGCAAAACAAAACTGTAGCTCTGAGACTCTGCTTACCTCTTGTAACAAAGTTCCACATAAAACAAAAGTTTAAACCTACATTCACTGCAAATTCCTTAAGGTTTGAAGGTTTAAAGCTTTATCACTATGGAAGAGTCTTTCTTTCCAGGCAAATGATATTGGACTCTTCTAGAGAGGAGCTGAAAAGTAATACCAAGCAAACAGCTTGCATCTTTCTAAAATCTTCCAGAGAAAATATACTATGGGAAGTTCATTCTTCAACGGTATCTCTGAGACTCTGCTTACCTCTTGTAACAAAGTTCCACATAAAACAAAAGTTTAAACCAACATTAACTGCAAATTCCTTAAGTTTTGATGGTTTTAAAGCATTATAACTATGGAGGAGTCTTTTGTAACAAGGCAAATCATGTAGGATTCTTCTAGACAGGAACTGAGAAGTAAAACCAAGCAAACAGCTAACAGCTTTATTAAATGTTCCAGGGACAATATGCTATGGGAAGATCATTCCTGTAAACGGGTTCCTAATACATGAGCTCGTCAAAAATCTCTATAGTTCAGGGTTCTTTTTATATGCAAAAAGTGATTTAGGAATGCAGAGAAGCGAAATAAAACTGTAACTCTGATATTTTGCTTACCTCTTCCACCAAACTTCCACATAAAACAAAAGTTTAAAACAACATTAACTAGAAATTCCTTAAGGTTTGAAGATTTTAAACCTTTATAACTATGTTAGAGTCTTTCTTTCCAGGCAAATGATATTGGACTCTTCTAGAGAGGAGCTGAGAAGTAAAACCAAGCAAACAGCTTGCAGCTTTATAAAATCTTCCAGAGAAAATATACTATGGGAAGTTCATTCTTTAACGGTATCTCTGAGACTCTGCTTACCTCTTGTAACAAAGTTCCACATAAACCAGAAGTTTAAACCAACATTAACTGCAAATACCTTAAGGTTTGAAGGTTTTAAAGCATTATAACTATGGAGGAGTCTTTTGGAACAAGGCAAATCATGTAGGATTCTTCTAGACAGGAACTGAGAAGTAAAACCAAGCAAACAGCTAACAGCTTTATAAAATGGTCCAGGGAAAATATACTATCGGAAGATCATTCCTGTAAACGGGTTTCTAATACATGAGCTCGTCAAAAATCTCTATAGTTCAGGGTTTTTTATATGCAAAAAGTGATTTAGGAATGCAGAGAAGCGAAATAAAATTGTAACTCTGATATTTTGCTTACCTCTTCCACCAAACTTCCACATAAAACAAAAGTTTAAAACAACATTAACTAGAAATTCCTTAAGGTTTGAAGATTTTAAACCTTTATAACTATGTTAGAGTCTTTCTTTCCAGGCAAATCATATAGGATTCTTCTAGAGAGGAGCTGAGATGTCAAACCAAGCAAAGATCTTGCAGCTTTATAAAATATTCCAGGGAAAATATTCATGGAAAATCATTCTTAAAAACCGGTTTCTAATACATGAGCTCGTCAAAAATAGGTATAGTTCAGATCTTTTTCTAGGCAAAACATGCTTTAGGACTGCAGAGAAGCGAAACAAAACGGTAGCTCTGATTCTCTGCTTACCTCTTCTAACAAAGTTCCACATAAAACAGAAGTTTAAACCAACATTCACTGCAAATTCTTTAAGGTTTGAAGGTTTTAAGACCTTATGTCTATGGTAGAGTCTTTTTTTCCAGGCAAATGATATTGGACTCTTCTACAGAGGAGCTGAGAAGTAAAACCAAGCAAACAGCTTGCAGCTTTCTAAAATCTTCCAGAGAAAATATACTATGGGAAGTTCATTCTTCAACGGTATCTCTGAGACTCTGCTTACCTCTTGTAACAAAGTTCCACATAAAACAAAAGTTTAAACCAACATTAACTGCAAATTCCTTAAGGTTTGAAGGTTTTAAAGCATTATAACTATGGAGGAGTCTTTTGGAACAAGGCAAATCATGTAGGATTCTTCTAGACAGGAGCTGAGAAGAAAAACCAAGCAAACAGCTTGCAGCTTTGCAAAAATGTTCCAGGGAAAATATTCTATGGAAAAACATTCTTAAAAACGGGTTTATAATACATGAGCTCGTCAAAAATAACTATAGTTCAGATCTTTTTCTAGGCAAAACCTGCTTTAGGACTGCAGAGAAGCGAAACAAAACGGTAGCTCTGAGACTCTGCTTACCTCTTCTAACAAAGTTCCACATAAAACAGAAGTTTAAACGAACATTCACTGCAAATTCCTTAAGCTTGGAAGGTTTTAAAGCCTTAAAACTATGGTAGAGTCTTTCTTTCAAGGCAAAAGATATTGGACTCCTGTAGAGAGGAGCTGAGAAGTAAAACCAAGAAAAGAACTTGCAGCTTTATAAAATCTTCCAGGGACTGAATACTATGGGAAGATCATTCCCAAAAACGGCTTTCTAATACATGAGCTCCTCAAAAATCTCTTGAGTTCAGACCTTTTTCTATGCAAAACCTGCTTTAGGACTGCAGAGAAGCGAAACAAAACGGTAGCTCTGAGACTCCGCTTACCTCTTCTAACAAAGTTCCACATAAAGCAGAAGTTTAAACCAACATTCACTGCAAAATCCTTAAGGTTTGAAGTTTTAAAGCTTTATCACTATGGAAGAGTCTTTCTTTCCAGGCAAATGATATTGGACTCTTCTAGAGAGGAGCTGAAAAGTAATACCAAGCAAACAGCTTGCATCTTTCTAAAATGTTCCAGGGAAAATATACTATGGGAAGTTCATTCTTCAACGGTATCTCTGAGACTCTGCTTAACTCTTGTAACAAAGTTCCACATAAAACAGAAGTTTAAACCAACATTCACTGCAAAATCCTTAAGGTTTGAAGTTTTAAAGCTTTATCACTATGGAAGAGTCTTTCTTTCCAGGCAAATGATATTGGACTCTTCTAGAGAGGAGCTGAAAAGTAATACCAAGCAAACAGCTTGCATCTTTCTAAAATCTTCCAGAGAAAATATACTATGGGAAGTTCATTCTTCAACGGTATCTCTGAGACTCTGCTTCACTCTTGTAACAAAGTTCCACATAAAACAGAAGTTTAAACCAACATTCACTGCAAATTCCTTAAGGTTGGAAGGTTTTAAAGCCTTAAAACTATGGTAGAGTCTTTCTTTCAAGGCAAATCATAGAGGATTCTTCTAGAGAGGAGCTGAGAAGAAAAACCAAGCAAACAGCTTGCAGCTTTATAAAATGTTCTAGGGACAGAAGAATGTGGGAAGATCATTCCTGTAAACGGGTTTCTAATACATGAGCTCGTCAACAATCTCTAGAATTCAGAGCTTTTTCTATGTAAAAACTGCTTTAGGAATGCAGAGAAGCGAAACGACACTGTAGCTCTGAGACACTGCTTACCTCTTCTAACAAAGTTCCACATGAAGCAGAAGTTTAAACAAACATTAACTGCAAATTCTTTAAGGTTTGAAGGTTTTGAAGCCTTATAACTATGGTAGAGTCTTTCTTTCCAGGCAAATGATATTGGACTCTTCTACAGAGGAGCTGAGAAGTAAAACCAAGGAAACAGCTTGCAGCTTTATAAAATCTTCCAGGGACTGAAAACTATGGGAAGATCATTCCTGTAAAGGGGTTTCTAATACATGAGCTCGTCAACAATCTCTAGAATTCAGAGCTTTTTCTATGTAAAAACTGCTTTAGGACTGCAGAGAAGCGAAACGACACTGTAGCTCTGATACTCTGCTTACCTCTTCTAACAAAGTTCCACATAAAACAGAAGTTTAAACCAACATTCACTGCCAATTCCTTAAGTTTTGGAGGTTTAAAGCTTTATAACTATTGTAGAGTCTTTCTTTCCAGGCAAATGATATTGGACTCTTCTAGAGAGGAGCTGAAAAGTAATACAAAGCAAACAGCTTGCTACTTTATAAAATCTTCCAGAGAAAATATACTATGGGAAGTTCATTCTTCAACGGTATCTCTGAGACTCTGCTTACCTCTTGTAACAAAGTTCCACATAAAACAAAAGTTTAAACCAACATTAACTGCAAATTCCTTAAGTTTTGATGGTTTTAAAGCATTATAACTATGGAGGAGTCTTTTGTAACAAGGCAAATCATGTAGGATTCTTCTAGACAGGAACTGAGAAGTAAAACCAAGCAAACAGCTTGCAGCTTTCTTAAATGTTCCAGGAAGTATGCTATGGGAAGATCATTCCTGTAAACGGGTTCCTAATACATGAGCTCGTCAAAAATCTCTATAGTTCAGGGTTCTTTTTATATGCAAAAAGTGATTTAGGAATGCAGAGAAGCGAAATGACACTGTAGCTCTGATATTCTGCTTACCTCTTCTAACAAAGTTCCACATAAAACAGAAGTTTAAACCAACATTCACTGCAAATTCCTTAAGGTTTGGAGGTTTAAAGCTTTATAACTATGGTAGAGTCTTTCTTTCCAGGCAAATGATATTGGACTCTTCTAGAGAGGAGCTGAAAAGTAATACAAAGCAAACAGCTTGCTACTTTATAAAATCTTCCAGAGAAAATATACTATGGGAAGTTCATTCTTCAACGGTATCTCTGAGACTCTGCTTACCTCTTGTAACAAAGTTCCACATAAAACAAAAGTTTAAACCAACATTAACTGCAAATTCCTTAAGTTTTGATGGTTTTAAAGCATTATAACTATGGAGGAGTCTTTTGTAACAAGGCAAATCATGTAGGATTCTTCTAGACAGGAACTGAGAAGTAAAACCAAGCAAACAGCTAACAGCTTTATTAAATGTTCCAGGGACAATATGCTATGGGAAGATCATTCCTGTAAACGGGTTCCTAATACATGAGCTCGTCAAAAATCTCTATAGTTCAGGGTTCTTTTTATATGCAAAAAGTGATTTAGGAATGCAGAGAAGCGAAATAAAACTGTAACTCTGATATTTTGCTTACCTCTTCCACCAAACTTCCACATAAAACAAAAGTTTAAAACAACATTAACTAGAAATTCCTTAAGGTTTGAAGATTTTAAACCTTTATAACTGTGTTAGAGTCTTTCTTTCCAGGCAAATCATATAGGATTCTTCTAGAGAGGAGCTGAGAAGTAAAACCAAGAAAAGAGCTAGAAGCTTTATAAAATCTTCCAGGGACTGAATACTATGGGAAGATCATTCCCAAAAACGGCTTTCTAATACATGAGCTCCTCAAAAATCTCTTGAGTTCAGACCTTTTTCTATGCAAAACCTGCTTTAGGACTGCAGAGAAGCGAAACAAAACGGTAGCTCTGAGACTCTGCTTACCTCTTCTAACAAAGTTCCACATAAAACAGAAGTTTAAAGCAACATTGATTGCAAATTCCTTAAGGTTTGAAGGTTTTAAAGCCTTAAAACTATGGTAGAGTCTTTCTTTCAAGGCAAATCATAGAGGATTCTTCTAGAGAGGAGCTGAGAAGAAAAACCAAGAAAACAGCTTGCAGCTTTATAAAATGTTCTAGGGACAGAAGAATGTGGGAAGATCATTCCTGTAAACGGGTTTCTAATACATGAGCTCGTCAACAATCTCTAGAGTTCAGATCTTTTTCTATGTAAAAACTGCTTTAGGAATGCAGAGAAGCGAAACGACACTGTAGCTCTGAGACACTGCTTACCTCTTCTAACAAAGTTCCACATGAAGCAGAAGTTTAAACAAACATTCACTCCAAATTCCTTAAGGTGGGAAAGTTTTAAAGCCTTATGACTGTCGTAGAGTCTTTCTTTCCAGGCAAAACATATCGGATTCCTCTAGAGAGGAGCTGAGAAGTAAAACCAAGAAAAGAACTTGCAGCTTTATAAAATCTTCCAGGGACTGAATACTATGGGAAGATCATTCCTGTAAAGGGGTTTCTAATACATGAGCTCGTCAACAATC
>JAAWXA010000724.1:0-20521 GCA_038090715.1 Florisuga fusca | reverse complement strand
ACAGCTTTTTACTTGTCTTTCAATGTAGCCAGAACTCCATGCTCTTTGGAAAACAGAACAACCAGAAAATCACAGGGACGTGGAAGAAGAGTTACAGGTTATGTTGAATGGTGCTATTGCATTTCACTTAAGATGGGCTTGTGACCCTGTTGTGTGGAAATTCATTAACCATTTATCTCATGTTGTTTTATTGCTTGGAAGTGCTAGCTCACAGAGAATAAACTAAGAACTGAGAAACAAGTCTGCTCATATACTTTATAAGTGACTGAAGCACTTTTGATTCAGTTTTGAGGATTTCTGTGAAAATATGTAGTATTAGCTGCTCATGTACAAGCTTGTGAAAAGTGACAAAACAACTGTTCCTCTAGAAGAAGCCTGTCATAACATAAACCACTTGTGGCATTATGCGTCAACACATGTCAGTGCAGCAGCAAAGGTACACAAGTAAACCATCAGGTGTGCCAAAGGCTTGACAGAAGAAATCTGGTTGGCATAAAGACTGGTTGTCATTCATATTTGTTGTTGTTATGTGACAAAAAGAAGAATCTGGAGGTTAACACAATGATTTTTCACCGTTCTCCTCATCAAGACCAAAACAGGTAGAAATTACTTTATTACGTTATGTTGGTATCCTGAATCTACATTTACAGCAGTTTGTTGCTTTCTACATTTCTTGTATTCTTCCCTCACTATATGTAATTATTTCTTAGGTTAATGAAAACTCAGTTCCTATGAAACCTTTCAAAACAATAGTGCATGCAAACACAACTGAAGGGAAGGCATTAAAAATATTTAAAGTATTTAAAATATCGACTGGTTCCAGTCATGAACATCTGACAGCACCATAGAGAAATATGAATCAGCTTTGGACAAGTAGTTTTCCAGTCTAGGAAGAGCTCATAGACATTAAAAATCTACCTGTGCCTATTGTAGAGAATAAGCTCAAGACCAAATCTGACCCTGTTAATAAATTCCCCAGAGTAAATCAGCAAGATATTCATCAATTTTTTTTCCTTAAAATTAGGATATGATCATATTCACGAGCAAGAATAAATTAGAGCCTCATCAGGCAAGTGTAGGGTGTGTGGGTTTTTTTTCCCCTGGTTACAGTGAGTTAGGCAATTTAAAATAGAAGGCAGAAAGGGAAGTTAAAAACCAGAACACATCGACTTTTCCAAAATATCACTTAAAAAAGTGAAAGAGGGCTTCAGACTGAAAGCAAAATTTGAGCTAAATCAAATTGCAGATTCTCCCACTGATAATAGTACATTTGGCAGACATTAGTTTCTGATGGATTCAGGAAATATTTGACAAGACTTCAATTAAATTTATCTAAAAATTATGGGAGTGCGAGAGAAACTATAAATTTCATAAAGTGCATAATTATCAACATAAAATATAACTGTATAATTATACAAAGATAAACACATTGTTCCAATTTGTCAGTCCACTTACAATAGAGGAAGTCTTTGCAACAAACATATATTTTTCCATGTCTTTCACTTTGAAAATATTTTTATAATATCTTCCCATCTATTCTATTAAAAGTACCTTAGAGGTATAATACTTGCCAATGAAGAAGCATGTTTTATTGTAACTCAAATGACTTCACAGCTAGTGATATTACTATACAGCTCTTTCAGACTGAGCAATTAGGTAGTACATGGAGCCTTTAAAATTTATTACCAGAAGAAAAACAATTTACTGTATGATTCTGCCATTTCATGGGAATAGGTTTATTTGTTTAATCATCTCACCTTTCTTCTGATAATGTTGAGAACAAGCAGAGCCAATGGAAAACATGCTCTTTGGCTTCCTCCCAGGTCCATGCTGCACACACCGTGCAGTCCCTGCTATTGCCTCCTGCTTCCCTTGCACAGCTGCAGCAACCCAAACCATGGGGATCCCCTGGTTTGCCATCCTGTTTGCCTTTGCTTTTCCAGCTAACATTGTAAGTCTCACGGCTTTGCTTCTGACTAGACTTTCCAAGCAGCACCTCGCTGGTGCTGGTGGCAGTCCACACTTTCAGCATTTAATTGGCACTTAAAAGAGATTTAATTCCTCCTTCTGTTTAATCTGAATGAAGAGTAGTAAGCAAGCCTCCAATGAGATATCACTATATAAGGAAAAAAATTAATGGCAGCTAGTAACATAACTAAATGAAGAAATACAAGATTAATTTTAAGGCTAATAAGGTTAGGAAATTGATAGCATGTACATTTGGTTTGCAATTTTACCTCTGAAATATATTTGTGTTCGCATGTGTATTTATGAATACTTGGTAAAAACACAGATAAAATTGGCTAGCAGGAGAGATTAGGGACTGAGGTGTCTAAATAATTTATTGCCTAAGGTTTCCACTTGCAGGTACATGTTGTTCTCCAGGCCATTGAAGTGAGCAAGAAATCATTACCATGTTGGATTAGAATGCAAAACAATGGTTTTTAGGACTATGACTTCTCAGTTTCCTTTCATCTAGCTAAAATCCCCTAGCTGATGAGTGATAAAAGGATATAATCTTAGCATTTTGTTAAAGAATATGAGAGGAAGAAAGTGGCTCTAGCATCTGTTCATAGAAGGCATGCTTACTTTACAAGTAATGCATTGGGTTGTCAAAGAGAATAAAGATTCAGCAACTTAGTAACACCAAAAACTTCTCCCAATACATTGGGGATGATATTTACATCTTTCATCATAATGCTATAAAGAAAAAAAAACTGTTGGAAAGCCACAATGTTTTACTTTAGTGTTGTAACAGGCAACAATCCTAGAATTTCAGGTTCAGTAAAGTTTTTGAGAAGATACTGGATTCTCCCTCTCTTCTTCTCTCCCTTTCAAGGTCTTTTGTTCTTCCACTGACCTGGTGGAGAAGGAGGAGCTAGATCGTGTCCCTAGGTGGTATCGTTCTATGTCAAAAACCATGATGGAGGGTAGTCTTGGAGAAATAGAGTAAAATTCTGTCCTTTCCCATGTCTGGGTGAACCAAATTCTTACTCTCCATGTAGATTAAGACATCCAGACTCTTGGCCCAGCAAACTGTATAAGGTTTTTGTTTTCCATTTTGTTGGGAGTCATCGCTTTGAGGAGCTGAGTAGCCCTTGGAGGTGATTATCTCAAAAGCCTGTGACTCTTAGAGATAACTTTCACCAGGCAGTAACCTCAGAGCTGTAAAAGATCTCTGCTGTCTCTGCCACTGAAAAAACCAGGCAGAATTCTTCATAATTATTTTTCTGGTATTCAGTGATGGGCAGCTGTGAAATGTGATGCAATGTATTTTTTGCACTAGCTTCAAATCCACTCACAGTTATACTTGCTTTTATTTTACCTTGTCCTACTCTTCTGTTCTAAGGGCTTCTCAATTAGGTGATTTAACAATAGGGTTATGATTGGAAATGGGCAGCTTAAAGGTCAAGCATGTCAGAAACGATTATCTGTGATTTGTTTAAGATATTTCATAGCCTTTGGTTTTAATTTTGTCATTTCAGAGGTGATAGGGGCTCATTGGATCAATTTCGATTTTAATACTGTATTTTTGAGTATAGCAAGACTGCTTCAAGCACTGGATTCTCTTTCTTTACATTAACATATTTCTCTGATTTGAAGCAGCTTGATAAAAAACACAGTAGTGTTGAGTAGCTTAAGTAAAATCTTAGGAAACTGGAATTCCACACAAACTCTGTATACAAAACTATTGGCAGTCTTAAAGAAGAAAAGAGAGAATGACTTGATGTCAGCCTCTATTAGGGAGGTCTGAAATTACTTCCCTGGTCTGCCCTGATTGTCCTTGACTGTCAGATGATCTGCAGGATTATTATACTTATGCCTTTATGAATGACCAGAATGGTAACATCCTCTTCTTCCAGAGTTTACCACTTGCCTGCTCTGCCCTGTTGCCTACATGCATGAACATATGTATTCTTCCATGGTCTATTGTGGAAAACACATTAACCAGTGCTTGAATTCATTTGCATGGTTGTCATATAGGAAGTTGGAGGGGATAGTTTTGAGAGTAAAGCTGCTTTTTAAAAAAAAAATAGACTGCAAACAACGTCCCACAGATCTATAGTGGGATTTTGTTCCATCCATTTTCCATCTCAGAAGGATCTTTGAGCATGAAAGCATTCATGTATGGGATGTTCAGTACTGTAATAACAGGGAAGATGTATACCTTTACAAAAAGTAATATAAATGCATTATTTATGAAGCAACAGGACACTGAAGAATAAGATGTAAAAGCAAACTGAACAGCAACAGAAGTCCTCTGTTACTTCTACTTTTTCTTTCTTAGAAAAACAATTTTGTATTGTCTATATAGCATGAAAGCATTTGAGAAATATTTAGCAAGAGCAAACCACAAATGCAAAGCTATAACTATAAATGCCAACAAAATAAACAGAAAGCTCAAGTGTTGTTTAATAGTGTGTCTCCAGACAGATATCTTTCATAACTGAATAATTTGGTTTCCCTGTTACAGGATTTCTGCCCAAGAAATATTACACTACTAAAACTATTGTGTTGAGTTTTGCTGAAGACAAAAAGATAATTACATATTGGGATGAAATTCATTCTCTATCCTTTGGAAATATTTTGGTCCTTAAATGAGGGAATATCATGTTAAAATGACTATATAAAAGCAGTATAACTTAGGTTTAGCTGAGAAATAAGGCAATTGGTTTTCTGTTATTTTATTTGATATTGGAAGAAGCATTTTCAGTGAAACAACCACTTAAAAATATCAGTGGCCATATTTTAATTATTTTAATTAAAAGTATTGATTTTCTAAATTCCATTAATTTTGATTACAATAGCTTATATTATTACTGTATTCTTTCCATAGTTAATATTAATACTGTGTTATACACGGATATTTTGACTTTATTAAAATATTTTAAATGTTATTCATTCTTTTAGAATGAAGAAAATAATCAAAATGTCAAATATTTCATGGATTCCTGAGAGTAGTATTCCTGTCATTTATTTGCATTCTGAGTGCAGAAGCGAAGATTTAGCACCACCAAATTATCCACATAACACAGTTTTCAGATTTTAGAATGTGAATGCTTATGGGTATGAAATGTTTCATTAATGGTCTTCAACAGTGTTTGTTAAAACAAACGCTTTATTCATAAGGTTAGAAAGTATCTTCGTTCTTTGCAGAAATGGCATAAAGCAATGCACAGACTAATCATGTCAGAATTGCAGCTGGCTAGCAATTAACGTAACAATTTTTTCAAGACCCTTCGAAATGGTGCCTGAATATGTGAAATGAAACCAAGACATCTCATTTTGCATGTGATACGAATCAAATAACATTATTTTTTAAAATCTTCACTATTTCACATTAGAAATTAAGCCAGAGTACTGTCTTGTTTACAGTCTGAAATCAAATTTCCTCCTGCTAATAAATGGTAATGGGGAGCATTTGTGGAGAGTGGTAATGAAATCACACTGGTGATGAAATGAGGGCAAGGGGATTATTTTTATTGTCATTGAGGTTTGAATGGTTCTACATAAGGAAAAAAAGAGAAAGAGATCAAATTATCCTCTTGACAGGCAGAAGGTCACAGGTACCTCTGTAGGGGAAAAAGATGTGTGCAGTGGAGGAATGAGATTCTATCCATCGACTTTTTGTAACATTGTCTATGCAAAAATAAATGAATAAGTAAGAAAAATGCTTTCTACATGGAGATTAGGCAAAAAAATCCAAACAATAAAACAAACAAAAAAAAGAAGTACCAAAAGACTGTCTCTTCTTAGCCTGTTATAAAAATGACGGCTCAGAACAAAAACTGAATTAGTGAGGCAATGAATTTAGAGAGTACATGAAAGATTTTGGTTCATAATTATAATTCCAAGTGGAAGCAAAAAAGTGATACACAGTAAGGTCCTTCCAAAATGTGAAATATTGTAGTTTAATAAATGTTTAAAATTCTGCCAGACAGCATGAATGAGGATGAAGAAGTCAGGGTAAGAAATCAGTAATTTAGAAGTCAGACTGTAAATAGGACATGTCCCAACTATTACTCTCCAGGAAACATAAAGCTTTTGGGATTATTTTGAATGGACATTACATTATTCTTCAGGAACTGTATTTCTTACAAGAGCTACCTTCTTTGCTGGAGTTGACTGATTAGAAAAGCCAGATACTAGGTCTGTGTTTTTTGTATTTGTTTTTGTTATAGGGTATAAGACCTGCAAATTGATTCACTGTTCTGTAGGGATTCTGTGATTAAAGCATGGGCTCCCTCTGTCTGTATAGTAGAAGCTTGCATTGCAAGTAGTTATTTTTCCTCTCCCTTCTTTCCTGCAAATTTTCAATATGAAAATATATACATTTTATTACACTTCTTTTAAATAAGGAATGGGTACATTTTTGAAACTGAAGATCATGTATAACTTTGTGGTCTCTCAAGTCTCCTGTGAAGCATTGCATTTTCTTAGGTTTATGAGCCTAATGTTAATTACCTTAGGTTTAGCATGGTTAAAAACAAGCGGAATAGTTGTCAATGTTTTTGGACTTAATGTGTTCCTTATTAACGAAAAAAAAAATATTTAATGGCTTGGTTGGCTTTTCCTCTTTTGCACACAGAGGTATAACATCTAAGGTCCCTCTCTTTCCTCAGTGACTTGAAAATTTGACTGAACTATCTTCTAAAAAGTTTGCCTTTGGTTTTCCTTTGGATGAAACTTAGGTTACTTCTTGCACAGTAGGACATCTCTCATAGCATAGACTGACCCTGGCAATTATAAAGAAAGAACAATAAAGAGACTGGTTTGTTGTTTTTTTTTTCTAAATTCTGTACCTCTTTAATTGGTACACTTTGTCCTCCCCTACTGTGCAAAGCGCAGTGCAAGGTGTGTGAATATTGGCCTCTTGTACAGACTTGGTGTGTTAATGTACTTCTGTGTCCTGTAAAAGAATAAACAAAGTAAATCCTGCTTACTGTAGATGTCTCATATTAAAGATGGAGAAGAGTTTCAGTGAACAAGATTTCTGCATGTATTTTATTAAGGATTTTTTTTTTCCTTTATTGGAAACAGTACCTTTAATCTATCCTTTAAAAAATTCTTAAATTAGATAGGAGACATATTTATAAAAAAAAAGAAGCTGAACAAAATAATCTTCCATCCTGGATCCTTATGATAATTCTGAGAGAAATGATAATGATAATGAAATGATAATTCTGAGTCAGTTTCAAAAAAAGAACAGTAAAGAGAGAACAGAGTTTCCATGGGTAACGCCCAGTAATCTGTAAACAGCCCTGTCTGACAAAGATAGATACTGCATGCTCATAGGGAACCAAAAGATCTGAAGGCAAAAAGGGGGACACACTGCTTGGTAGCAGAAGAAAAAATCATACCATTACCACCTTTAACTGTGGGATGTAACAATGCCTGACACTGGAAGAGAGAAAGACAAAGGCTGTGATACAGAGGCCGCAGTAGATGACAGGCACACGTCTGAAGCACATGAACATGTGACAGCTATCCAAAATAAAATCATCAGGCCTAAGAAACTTGTTTGAAGTGTACCTTCTCCCAAGGGGGAATACATCAAGTCTGAAGTGAGCTGTTCCCAGGAGCTGATGTATTAAAAGGACTAGGCAATGCTTAATAAGCATTCCCTGCTTTGGCACATGCCCATTTGAAGGATTCGTGCTCCTGACTCAAAAGAAAAAAGACATTTTAATAAGGGGAACTTAACATTCATGATCAGAATCTGTCAGATATAAAAAGAACCAAAAGTTAACTTACTTTATGGATAAGTGGGTTATTTAGCAAATATTCACCTGGCCTAATAGTATTATGGTGAAGTTTGCATCTTAAGATCCAAAGAGTTTCCAATAATATTGATATAACAGACAAGTGTTTGTCCTTCTCAAATTTCTGCTCATCCTCTTCATTTTTCTAAGGAAAAGTCCAGTGAAAAACACCTAAATAATATTTAATATCTTCCCAGGGTCAGTGAAGCCAAAAAAGTAAGAGGGAAGGCATGTTGTGATCAGTTGTACTTTCCTTCCCTAGAGGCTTCTTGAGAGTTAAAGCAGTTACCATGCAGAGATGGAGGGGTTTTTTTGTATCTAAAAGCTACAGGGAATATTATCTTGGAAAGATGGTCTATTCAGTCTCTGAATTTTAGACTAATATAGTTAACATAGTTATTTCTACTTGCCAGCAAATTAAAAAAATAGCAAGTAATCCTCATCTATAAGATTAGACAAATTGATTCCCTGAAACAGTTGAAAATGCATTCTTCTCTATTAATTTAGTTGGTTTACAGTGAATCAACTTGATACACTCTACAAGGGTTTTCCCTATTCCTGTTAGTTCTCTTCTCTAAGATAAGTGAAGAGTTGAAAACAAATGAGTGTGAATATATGTAGAAAATGAATAAAAAAATAACCCTGAAAGAAGAACTAATGCGCACCTACAGGCCAGCATTTGACTATAACTACTCATCATGTATGACTACATGGCATGGGCTTACTCTCCTTTTATTAAAATCATTTTTCCTTCAGGGAGTGAGTACTACCATACAGTATCTGTGCATTTCTGCTGAGATTTCATCACACGTGCCAGTTATTAAATAGTTTCAGCTTTGCATGACAGAAAGACACCGTGCATTTTATTTTGTGATCTGGGCAGGGAGTAAAGTATTTTAATATGGCAACAACTGTTGGTCTTCAGTCTAGTTTAACCCTGATTCCATTCTTATCAGAGAAGTAGAACAACAGTTTCAAATTCAGGTATGGGTCAAGTCTGCCTTACAGGTCTTGATGATTTGTTTTGTTTTGTTTTGTTTTGTTTTGTTTTGTTGTAGTGGGTTTTGGGTTTTTTTTGTTCTGTTTTTCCTGCAGAAGGGATGTCAGTAGATATACTCTAATAGACTGATTCTTCAACACAGAGCTCTACTCAGAAAGGAAAGTGTGCAATCCTGCAGCATGTTCTTGACTGTACCCAGAACTGAGGGCCTTTATGTAAGTGTTTTGTTGCTATGACAGTGACACAAGTGTCCCCTGAAGGCCAAGCTTCAGGCCCCCTGCAGACCGGCTTCTTTATGCATCAGTTGTTGCATCAGGTTTCACCAGGCTTTCAACAGAAAAAAAACCTGATATTAATATGAAAAGCTGGCTGTCTAACTCTAGACTTTTAGCTGCTTGTGTATTAATCTAACTTCACTAAGAGAACCTATAAAGCAGGTTGTTCAAAACTATTACCTCTGCTAATCACTTGCACATGTCCCTGCCAGCTCAGTTGTTGGAAATCTATCAGCCCTGACATTTCATTTTAGAGTTACACAAAATTTACTTAGCCATCAAACAAAATAGATGCTGCAAAGTTGCTATTAAAATTGAATGAGACACTTCTGCTTTTAGAGATGGCGAACATAGTGTAAGAGATAGGGATTTTTTTTTTTGTTATCTAAGCTATTGATACAGACCTCAACTGATATGGGCATTTGGCTTTATTACTTTGTCCAAACAATGTTCTCTATCTGTTGTGAGATTAAAAGGTACGGTACAGAGGAAACAAACCAATAAGGATGAAAACTGATTACAGCTGCATGAGCAAAAGTAAATTTGATCCAATTAGTACTGGTGACTAAACAGATGGTGTATACCTACAAGCACCATCCAATACTATACCTCTTTAATTATTTTAAAAACTGTCTTTAAGTATTAACTTTAGGTTTCCAGGAAAAAGATAATATCCAGTTCCTGCATGTTTATGCCATTGATGAATGAAACATTACAAATGAATAGGATGTACAGGTTAAACCCATATGTATATGTATATGCATATGTATATTCACACATAATTATGAAGCATATCTATAAACAATCATACTAACCTTCATTTGCTGTTCTGTAAAGTTTTTTACTGAAAAGGTATTATATGGAAGATTTCATATACTAACTGGTGTGCTAAAAATCAAACAAGTTCTTATTTCACCAGTACCAGATAAAAGCTTAATGATATACCAAGGCATCATACAAGCTAATTAACAACCTAAACATAGAAATTTAGGCAATAGAATATAATTTATTACATGAAACTTCAGTAATTCTGTTTATATTCTAACAGATTTGAGTATTACAGGTAAGTGTGAACTGCTATTCTTAAATAACTTTGGTTCAAGCAAAGACCCAAGAGAACTATTGGCTGTCTACCATGTTAAGATTTGATACTTTTATCTTGGCCAAATGAGGTTTTTTTCAAACTTTTTATGGGAAAAGAACCATGCAAATGTATTATATCAGCAGATAACCAAATAAGATTTGGGTTCTTCAGGTGTTATGAAAGAAGTTAATAATGAAATGATACCAAATTGTTTTGAACTGAATCTCAGGGTGCCTTTTATTGAGAAAAGGGAGATAAGTACTTTACTTGTTGACAGAAGTGGTCTAGCTGTGATTGAAGACAAGACAAAAAGAGGTATTTCTTCAGTGTGCATGCCTCTGTGTATCTCAATATGACTTGCCAAAAGTGTCAGTCATGATGCCATAGAATTGTTTTGTGAATTGCCTAGTCCTAGAACACAAATATTATTTGTTGCTTAATTTTCCAGTTCCAGGTTTTACTTGATTCTAGCTAAAACTTTTACTTGTATCTTTAGTAGCTTTTCAAAAGTTGCAATGAATGAAATTGAAGCATAATATTTAATTATGAAAAAGCAAACAACCGTAGCCCTAGTCCCTAACTGTGCTATATACATCATACAATTTAAACATGATTTTTAATAAGGATATATGTTCTCTGGTATTTGTTCACATTAAGGACCAGGAAAAAGTAACTGTATTGGAACACAGTATTTTTACAGTTTTTTTGACATTCAGAATTTTTTCTGCATTCTGCTGATGACCACATATTACATATAGACTTCATTCTGCATGACCAGTAGGTTATCACAGGAGTGATTAGGCATATATTCATATATATATATGTACAGATACTCAATGCAAATGAGTTAACTTTGATCACATAGATAAATAACACAATTAAGAGGCAAGTAGAATTTTCAGCATTAATTGCAACCTGTCCACATGTAGAAGCCATATGGTGGTATATGGAACATTTATTCTCATTATACTCAAAAGGCACAATAAAATCAACCTACAGTATTTAGCAGCAAAGTTCAAACACTAAACATGGCTTTAACAAACCAGTGTCTTACAACACTTTTTAGTTAATTTGTTCCTTGGATTTACTTAAAGGTATTTGCAGAATCTTAAAATGACCTCCCTAGATCACTGGAGTGTGGATATAAATGAGAATTCTTTTGATTGATTAGCCAATTACCACAAAGTATTGTCATTTATACCCTGCATATTACTAGGCATGCTATTAGGTGATGGAGAGAATTAAAGGGCTATAAACACATCGAATGGAATATGTATGCATGGTTAAATAAAAATTGTTTTCCAAAGTAATTTTCTTCTGATTTGTAATGTATATTTGTGTTTGGTGAGAGAAGGATGTTTCTTTTCATACTTATTGCAGTGTTTATTACTTTTGCTTTCATTCCATTCAGACTGCCACTGCTGCAACTTCTCACAGCTTCATGGACAGTTTCATGTTAAAAGCATTTTCCTTGGGCCAAGTCCCAGTTCTACTTGTGACTCTTAGCATTGATGTCTGTGACACCAAGCAACTGCATAAATCAGTAGCTTTAATTTTGTCTTCATTATAATATAGATCTAAATTAGGGATAGGTGACTAGCTCAGGTAACATTCACCCCATAACATTCTTTTAACAAGCATTGACACCTTAAAATTGTGAGACATTTGAAAGTATCATGTAGGTTGGTTTTTTTTAATCCTTCTCATACATTCCAGTGTTTGGAAACTAGACTTTACTTCCCAGGACACAGATGACCCTTGAAGAAGTCACACAAGCTCACAGCAGCTGTAATTTTACTTCTTGATATCTAGTGAGAAGCTAATTCTGTAATATTTTGTTATGGATTTCAAGGTAATAGAAATAACCATGTATTTTGATAGTTTTAATAGTTAGTGGAAATCAGCCTTCAAAGCTTGTGAGGCAAACCCACTGTGGAACATCTACCCTTATATAACAATTTAAAGTTAAGAAAAGACCCTGAATTAAATTTTACTCTCAGGTAAACACAGGAAACACCATTGACCTGGAAATCTAGTAGAGATAGGCAAGTATACTGTTCTTGCTTTTGTGTACACATTACACAGAATAATAGCTGGTTATTCCAAGTGTGGCTGCATATAATTTTCAAACTAATTTTGTTAAAAATGAAGATATTAAGTAAACAATATTTACAAAGCCTGTTTTTTAATTCTTCTACTACTGTCCCTTTTTAAGGAAGAATATTATCAGTAATTTGGTGAGATCACTTGTTATTTACAAAATCTGCTCACCTTCTAGCAGAGGAATTTTAAACAACACAGAAGTGAATAGATTACTTTATACTTATTTTTCACTTGACGTATGTGTTTGATACTTTGAAAAGTAGCTGACATTTACCATGTTTAAAACACTTTGATGTGATGAGACATTAACATGATTTGGTTTTCTCTCATATTTACTTACATTTGTTCTATTTTAAAGAAGAAAAAAAAAAACCCAACATAATCCCTCTATAGTGTATGACAAGCACAGACTAAGTACACTCCTTTGGAAAAATGTTTATTTCATATTTTACGAGGTCATGTTATGGAAGCTCTTCAGTGACAAAATGATGTGAAAAGGCCACTTTCATTTATGGAAATATATTTATAACTTCATGAAAAGGAGAAAGAAATACAGTTTATAATATTATCCCAATATGCATTTAAAAATATGAAAACTAAATCAAAGTACCTGATCAGGTCTAGAGAACCAGATGAATTATGAAGAACAAATCCTGCTACATCAGATGCAACAAAAAGCAATTAGCCAATTCAAGAACTGCACCTCACTTTCCTACTAACTAGCTCTTCCACACCACCTAGTGCCTAATCCTGAGTATGCATTTATTTGGGATATAACATACCAAAAAGGGAAATGACAGAGCTTTAAATGCACGAGAGCCAAGGAATCAAGCTAACTACCTGTGGTCTAGAAGACCTCTGTAAAATAAATCTTATACTGCCTACTTGGTCTGTGTTTTGGATTTGAAAAGATTGTTAGCTAGTCTGAATTATCTGACCAGCAGCAGCCTGTTGTTGGTGCCCTACCAGCCTCATCTTTTGCTTGCATTGTGTGTTGTCATGAAACATGTCGTGGACATTCTGGTTCAAGATCTGGTTCAAGTATTCAAGACCTGTTCAGCTCACAACCATTTAACCCTTGAACCATTGCTTGCTTTTTATATTAAATGTAGTCTTCAGATGTTAAGAGAGATTTATAGTGTTCAGTGATCAGTACCAGTTTGGCAGAATTGTTTTGAGCTCCTTCCTACTCAAGCTGATCATACAAAAGTGTAGCAAGAGCTGATCGTCTCTGCTTTATACAGAAGCTCAGTCCTAAAATCACAATCCTCATACATACATATATGTACAAGCAAAACTGAAAAAGTGTTATTAAAGCGTTAACTTTGTCTATGCGTGGTGTGTACCAATTCTTGGTGAAGCCCTTGAAAGTCATTAAAACCACTATCAGGAGGTAACTGCTGCTGAAGAACCAGTTGTGATTTATTTCTTGTCTGACAGTGGTTAGGGCAAAATGTTAGACTCTATGCATCTCATGCCCATTCCACAGTAAACTTAAACCTTATCTTATTTTCTTCAAAGTCCTTTAAGAGTAAACCATTTTTTTAATCCTTGCTGATTATAGCTATTGTGACACACTTGCTTCCCACGCTAAAATAGAAAATTTTTCACAAGGAAGCAGATTGATTCCAAAGTTATGGCTATGGGTTTTGGGGTTCAATGGGATTTTTTTTTCACCCATGTTGTGCCTTTTTCCAGCCCTTGGGTGTTTTGGGTATTTATGAACAATGCATTTGTTCCTGAGACTTGCTTTCTGTGGTCAAATAGCAAATCCTTCCATCCTTTCCTAATGCTGATCTTTAATAAGAGATTAAATGCAGATCAGCACCCCACTGAGGAATACTTTATTCATTAAATGTCTAATAAGTTTTTGAACTGGGAATAACAGGAACTCAATTTCCATAAATTGTCCTTTTTTGCTTCAGCTGGGAAGCCATCTGCTGAATAATAAACAAAGAAACCCCAAGAAAAAGGAAAACCACCAGCAGAAGTGAAAGAACAGTAAGGTTGGGAGGCTCTGTCAGGTAAATCATAAGGAAGAGCCAATGGTGACAATGAGGCAGGGATGATCCATGTCCTCACCAGCAAGGGTGCAGCCCAGCAGTACCTGAGGAAGGAGGACAGAGCAGGAACAATGAGAGGAGACAGCTTTGGGCAACCAGGTTGGACATGAAGCTCTGCAGTAACAAAGAAGGTCCAAGGCCAGGCCAGTATGCCACATCAAGACAAGGATAAGCAAGTTAAGAAAGTAAAGCGCAAGACTTCCCATGGCATAGCATAAAGAGGGGAAAAGGCTGAAGGCTGCTAAGCTCTTGGTGTATTCAAGATCTTTACTACAAAGGCCGAACTTACTTGGAACTGAACCAAATTCATATTCAGATTTCTAATGAGATAAGAAAAAGTGGGAGGCAAGAAGGGGAGAAAGGTAAATATTTGCTTTGGCACAACATGCTGTATTTCTCATGTTGAATATTTATTAAGAAACCAAGAAAGCTAATTTTCCAGAAATGTCAGTGCTTTAGATGGTATCTGTATGGCCAATATTATTGAAAGTCAGATGACAGAGAGATGAAAAAGGGGACTTATTTTAAAATCTCTTTTAATGTTCATCTGATTTTAGTGTTTTTTCAATGACTAACTGAAGGGTGTGAAAGTTAAAAGGTATACTCAACAAAGAAAAGGGAGTTTTCTAGTTCTTTTCCAGGAAATGTTAACAAATAACATGGTGGCACACCATCATCAGCATGTGGTTTTGTACAGAAATCTCTGATAAAGGCAACTGAGAGTTCAGTTAAAAATTAATAAATAAACAAATAAATAAAGGAAAAGAAGTTCATGTTGCACTAGCTGCTGTGATTTATTGAAATGATTTATATAGATGCTTCAGCATTCTGTAAATACATTTAGAAATTTATGTGACTTAGTATCCTTGATTAACCTAATCTTCCTAAATAAAGGTGTTTAAATAAAAATGCTTTGAAGGCTGATTTGTTATTGCAGAGTCTGCTACCAATTTATTTTAGTAGAAAATCCTGATGTCATACATTATACTATTTGGAACACAGCACTAACACAATCTTAATCATGTAATAAATCAGTACAATGCTGACAAAAGCACCTAATCTCACATACTGCAGTACAATGTCTGACTTTAATATATTTTACTAAGTAGCTGTTTCCATGGACATACTGCAGAAGAACATGCTGTTACACAGTACACACATTTCCTTATTAATTCAACATCTGTCACAATGTCAGACATTTCCATTGAATTTTGATGAGCAATGATAAAAAAGAATCTCTGATGACTTCACAGGAAAAGAAACCTTGTTTTTCCCACAATAGTTCAGCTTATTTCTGTGGTCAATTTTTTTCCTTTTTCTTGGTCCTACCAATATTTAACTGTTTGAGGAATTAGCCTTTTTGTTTTTGGAGTGCATAATCCTATTAAATTTTAAATTTTGATTTAATTTTTTTTCACATTTCATTTTAAATAAAAGTTCCTATATATGTCTCTAACAGATAAGAATTATGTCAGTGTCTTCTGGAACTGACATATTTTTTTGGTGTTTCTCAGTTCACTTATTACTGTAAGGATCAATTAAATTTTACTAAAATTAAATGATATTTGATTCAGAAAGTATTTTTGAAGACAATCTAATAATAGATTTACTAGATAAATGGTTCATTTTCTTAAATTAATCTGCTATTAGTATTCTGCTTTGGATGAAAATTTGTCATGGAGCTTAATTAATCTCCAGTAAGAATTGTAACTGATCAGATCATATAGCATGTACCATTTACTCATAGCAAACAATCTGGAATCACTGATGCAAACACACTTTTCACAGCAAGAATGGATCCCACAGAGTGTTTTCTCCCAGTTATGACCTGTTACAGCTTGCTGTACTCTGTCTATCCACTTGGATATGTAAAGTTCTATCTGTGCATTTGCTGCAATAGTATGTCTGAAAGTTGTATAAATAAGCAAAGTGTTTCTTACTGTAATTGCAGAAATAGACAAATATGGTTTCACTACTTTCCCTCAGGCAGCAACTGACGTTTGTTTTTTATGTCACCAACAGATATATCTACATCCCAGAAACACATGAAAAAACATAGCACTATCAAGTTGACAGTAATTTTGAAGGTACTGTAGACAAAAATCACAAAATATTCACCTGTAAGATCACTAAGCATTTGTTCAGACATTTGCTAAGGTGTAGTTTCCTGTCATACTCAATCTGATATAACTTTGAGATGCTGCCCAGTCTTTTTCCCTCCCCCTCCCCTCTACCAGCTGCCTTTATGCATCTTCCCTGAAGGATGAGTTGGTTCAGCTCACTGATGACAGAAACTACATTTCTCAGCATGTGAGAGGGAAGAAGGGATTAATTTTCTGTCAGATGAGTGAATCAGCCAACTCATCCTGTGGACTCAAGCTTGTCTGTGAAAAGATAGGAGTGTGCAGATGGTAAACAGGACCTTTCAGCAGCTGCCTGAATTCAGATGCAGTTAAAAACCATCCTCATTATTCTGCAGTTGTGAATCCAGGACTATTTGTAACACTACTTGGAAAATCTTCAGCAGAAATCACACTGCCAAGCAGTTTATTCATGCAGAAAAGGCATTTTATATTTGCCAACAGACGTACATGTATTACAGATAGCATATTTGCAACCCAAGTCTGAAGTCCCCTCTTTGGCTGGGTGGCATGCTGCCTAAGCACTGATAAGAACAGTTAAGTCACAATTCTGCAATAAAGTAACAGACACCAAGTTTGTCTTTTAGTCGGCAATTACTTCTGAGGTTTCTTGTACAGACTGAGTGATGTTCTCTGTTGTCCTAGGGTTGCGGTCTAGTAGTAAAGCATAAATCAAATGTTTCACAATAATTACGTTTACTAGGTGCTGAAACAGAGGTAGAAAAGTGGCTTGAAGCTTGCACCAGTCTCAGCTAGAGGTGGGCAACTCTCAGAGTAGACATCTGCCTTACATTGTGATCCCTCCTCTGCTCTCACAGTGACCGAAGGAACTGCTGTGATTTTCTGCTTGTGTAAAGTTAATGTAACCAAAGGTAAAATCCCCAGCCAGAAACATTCTCACACCCTCTTCACAAGCGGGCAGAGGGAGAAAAAGGGAATGAAAAAGCTCATTGCTCAAGATAAAGACAGAGATACTGCTCACCAAATACCTTCACAAGCAAAACCACCTCATCTTGAAGAAAATTATTTGGATGTGTGTTGATTTAAATATATTTGAATTGTGACAAACAAATACAAAAATCAAACCAACACCACTCCCCTGCCCCTTTCCCAGTCTTCTCCATTACCAGCTTCCCAACCTCCTTTCTCCTGAGTGGTATGAGGAGACAGGGAATGTGGGTTGCTCTCAGTTCCTAACAGCTCCTCTCTGCTACTCCTTCCTCCTTTCACTTCTCTACTGCTCCAGAGTGAATCCTACTCACAGACTGGAGTCCTTCGGGATAAACCTGCTCCAGCATGCGTTCCTCTGTGATCTGCAGTGTGGACATCTGCTTGAGTGTGGTGTCTCCAAGGACTGCAGGGAAGTCTCTGCTCAGGTGCCTGCAACATGTTCTCTTCCTCCTTCTGCCTTCCTCTTGGTGCCTGCAGGGTTGTTTCTCACACTTTTCCCTGCTCACTCCTCACCTTTGCACTTTTTCTTAAATATTTTTTCCCAGAGGAGCCACCATTTGGGATGAGGGGCTGTGTCCTGCTGTGGGTGCATTTGGGCTGGCTTTCTCCATCATGGATGGCAGCTCCTGGTCCCATGTTACCTGGGCTACACCTTATAGGCCAATTGCACCAAATCCTATTGCTTCCAATGTCTTTAAAGCATAAACCTTCTGTCTGTGAAAGCATTACTTTTCCTTGGGGAGAGGGGGTTTACATATATTTGTAACAATGTACACACACTGTGAGGTCCTTCTGGATCCACAGCAGTGACAGCAATGCTGTCATTGGTATACAGGTCTGCTTTCATTGCCCTAGAGTCTAACCTTTATTCAAGTGGCTCTATTCCTACTTAGACAAACAAACAAGCCTTTTATCAGTTCCACATATTTTTTCCTGAGGTAGCTTTTGCTTTAGTCATCATTCTTCTGCAAGACATGCTTCTTAGTGAAGAAATTCTAATTTTATTATTCTTTGGTTTTATGACTTAGCTACATGGTGTATAACGAGAAACATGGTTAGCATAAGAATATTTTGATGGCTGTGCTGAGACAGTCTAGCTCTAGCCCTGCATATTGTCTGAAATGAGCAGGAAAAAAAATACTTAACTAAAACCATAGAAAATCCCTAACTTTTTGTCATATCATTCCAGAAAACAGGAGGTAGGGACCTTTCGGAGTTGTAGCTTGTAATCCCATTGTATGTTTCTTAATAGCCAATTATATCAGTTTTTTGAAACATTTATTTTTATAAATGTTTATATTTTATAATTTTATATTTTATTTTATCCTTTTTAAAGGATAAAATTTATATTTTATCCTTTAGATATTAAAATAATGTAAATAGAGTAGTAGTTTATTACAGATATTTATTTGCATTATTGCACAGAATTATGGCTCTTCTCATCCATCTTTAGATTAAAAAAATTATTTGATGTGCAAACTCTGCTAGGTTATTTATAAATGCATTTAACAGTGCAGGCTTCAGAAGGGAAAAAAGGAAAATAAATAAATAAAGAAAGAAAATAAAAAATGTGTTCTGGCAATGTTTGTGTCATCTTTTTCTTTTGCCCGAGTGCTCCATTTTGTAAGTTCCGTTTCCTGACCTTCCTGACATTCCTTGAACTGGAATCTCATTTCCAAGACCAGATAAACTTCTGGTGTGACAAAAATATTTATTAGCCTGTAAATCAAACTGGGTTCAGGGATCCGTCTTAACCTTGGTGAGAAATTTCTTATTTGAAGGTACAGAAGGGGAAATTTTATTTTGATTGTTTCTCCTTTAAATTGTAGGTAAGAAAGAGACTGAGAAAGAAACAAGTATTTTTTAACCCAGGAGCTATTTCTTTAACAAAAAATGTATAAGCCTAAAACAAAGATTAAATTTAGAGAGAGGAAAGGTCGGACATAAGGAAAAAGGACTTGGACCTGATGCAATTTTTATTTTAACACATGGAAAAGTACTGAAAAAGGTTAAAGAAATTACTAAACCAGAATCTACTCACAGGAGTTTTCCTCTTCTGAAATATCCAGAGTCTGTTGATTGAGAAATCCTCTTAATTCTGCTCCTCCATTATATTGTAATCCTTTCAAGACATTAAATATTACTGGATTAATGGCTGCTAGTGTAAGGCTTTGATACAGAGGCACATTTTTGTTAAGAAGAGTAATAAAGAATTTCCACTTGCAATTCAGACACAGGCAATTAGAAAGCAAATATACTTTAAACAGAAAATGATGGACAGTGTCATGCGTTGAAATCTGCCTTTCTGCTTCTCAAAGTAATATATAGGGGTCTCCATACTGTAGCATGTTAAATTCTTCACGATTGCAGGAGTGGCCAATATTTTACAGAAAAATATATAGTCTTTTCACAATTTTGGGGGTATCTTCCTATCTAAGTATACACTGGCTAGCTTTTGCTATTCTCTGTTTATTTACCACTTATGTTTTCCCACTGGGTCAGTTGCCTGTTTGTGCTCCATTATGGTTTCATCCTTTGGCTTATATTCTGTAGACTCAATTTTCTGTTTCTGTCTCTTTTTCCCCATTTCCCTGAGTCCTGACAATTTGTAGTAAAAATCAGGAATTGCCATGATTGCAGTGTATCCACTTCAGTTTTCCTGCATATCTGATTATTTGATTTTACATTCAGCTCAATGTTACTTTGCACACTTTGAGTCTAAATATTATTTGCAACTGCCATTTTTTCAAAATCAGTCCTGAAGCTAATCCTTCTTCCGAAATTATATCTTTATCATTCAGCTACAAGTAACAACCTGTATAGTGCAAAGATACTTTTAGCATTTTCTTACAAATCAAGAGTCAAGATGAGGTGAAAAATCTATTAGAAATCTATTTCTAAAATTACTTTGGTAGCAGTGGGGACTGCAGGTCTGGCTTCTGTGAGAAGAAGCCTCCATGCTGGGCAGAGACAGTTCCAGCTGGCTCCAAGACAGACCCACTGCTGGCCACAGATGAGTTCATCAGCAACACTGGTATGCTGCTGATGCAATACAGCATCTCTGTGATAATATATTTAAGAAATGGTAAGCAACTTTTCACAGTTCTAGCTGGGAGAGAGGAGTGACAATCTGTGCAAGGA